>CAXIWP010000003.1:0-202634 GCA_964036235.1 Heterorhabditis bacteriophora
GGTGCTGCAGTGAGACTCCCTATGCGAGTTAAGATCATATCGATAGAGAATTTGATGGCGATCATTCTGACATATCTAGATTCTCTGTACGATGAGTAGATCAAAAGTTATGCCCGAAAAACACGTTTTGACGCATTTTGCACCTATGTCGGTTCTGGATGCACTGTAGGTGCTGCAGTGAGACTCCCTATGCGAGATAAGATCATATCGATAGAGAATTTGATGGCGATCATTCTGACATATCTAGATTCTCTGTACGATGAGTAGATCAAAAGTTATGCCCGAAAAACACGTTTTGACGCATTTTGCACGGTATACGGTAATGGATGCACTGTAGGTGCTGCAGTGAGACTCCCTATGCGAGATAAGATCATATCGATAGAGAATTTGATGGCAATCATTCTGACATATCTAGATTCTCTGTACGATGAGTAGATCAAAAGTTATGCCCGAAAAACACGTTTTGACGCATTTTGCACGGTATACGGTAATGGATGCACTGTAGGTGCTGCAGTGAGACTCCCTATGCGAGATAAGATCATATCGATAGAGAATTTGATGGCGATCATTCTGGCATAGCTAGATTCTCTGTACGATGAGTAGATCAAAAGTTATGGCCGAAAAACACGTTTCGACGCATTTTGCACGGTATACGGTAATGGATGCACTGTAGGTGCTGCAGTGAGACTCCCTATGCGAGATAAGATCATATCGATAGAGAATTTGATGGCGATCATTCTGGCATAGCTAGATTCTCTGTACGATGAGTAGATCAAAAGTTATGCCCGAAAAACACGTTTTGACGCATTTTGCACCTATGTCGGTTCTGGATGCACTGTAGGTGCTGCAGTGAGACTCCCTATGCGAGATAAGATCATATCGATAGAGAATTTGATGGCGATCATTCTGACATATCTAGATTCTCTGTACGATGAGTAGATCAAAAGTTATGCCCGAAAAACACGTTTTGACGCATTTTGCACGGTATACGGTAATGGATGCACTGTAGGTGCTGCAGTGAGACTCCCTATGCGAGTTAAGATCATATCGATAGAGAATTTGATGGCGATCATTCTGACATATCTAGATTCTCTGTACGATGAGTAGATCAAAAGTTATGCCCGAAAAACACGTTTTGACGCATTTTGCACCTATGTCGGTTCTGGATGCACTGTAGGTGCTGCAGTGAGACTCCCTATGCGAGATAAGATCATATCGATAGAGAATTTGATGGCGATCATTCTGACATATCTAGATTCTCTGTACGATGAGTAGATCAAAAGTTATGCCCGAAAAACACGTTTTGACGCATTTTGCACGGTATACGGTAATGGATGCACTGTAGGTGCTGCAGTGAGACTCCCTATGCGAGATAAGATCATATCGATAGAGAATTTGATGGCGATCATTCTGACATATCTAGATTCTCTGTACGATGAGTAGATCAAAAGTTATGCCCGAAAAACACGTTTTGACGCATTTTGCACGGTATACGGTAATGGATGCACTGTAGGTGCTGCAGTGAGACTCCCTATGCGAGATAAGATCATATCGATAGAGAATTTGATGGCGATCATTCTGGCATAGCTAGATTCTCTGTACGATGAGTAGATCAAAAGTTATGGCCGAAAAACACGTTTCGACGCATTTTGCACGGTATACGGTAATGGATGCACTGTAGGTGCTGCAGTGAGACTCCCTATGCGAGATAAGATCATATCGATAGAGAATTTGATGGCGATCATTCTGGCATAGCTAGATTCTCTGTACGATGAGTAGATCAAAAGTTATGCCCGAAAAACACGTTTTGACGCATTTTGCACCTATGTCGGTTCTGGATGCACTGTAGGTGCTGCAGTGAGACTCCCTATGCGAGATAAGATCATATCGATAGAGAATTTGATGGCGATCATTCTGACATATCTAGATTCTCTGTACGATGAGTAGATCAAAAGTTATGCCCGAAAAACACGTTTTGACGCATTTTGCACCTATGTCGGTTCTGGATGCACTGTAGGTGCTGCAGTGAGACTCCCTATGCGAGATAAGATCATATCGATAGAGAATTTGATGGCGATCATTCTGACATATCTAGATTCTCTGTACGATGAGTAGATCAAAAGTTATGCCCGAAAAACACGTTTTGACGCATTTTGCACGGTATACGGTAATGGATGCACTGTAGGTGCTGCAGTGAGACTCCCTATGCGAGATAAGATCATATCGATAGAGAATTTGATGGCGATCATTCTGGCATAGCTAGATTCTCTGTACGATGAGTAGATCAAAAGTTATGCCCGAAAAACACGTTTTGACGCATTTTGCACCTATGTCGGTTCTGGATGCACTGTAGGTGCTGCAGTGAGACTCCCTATGCGAGATAAGATCATATCGATAGAGAATTTGATGGCGATCATTCTGACATATCTAGATTCTCTGTACGATGAGTAGATCAAAAGTTATGCCCGAAAAACACGTTTTGACGCATTTTGCACGGTATACGGTAATGGATGCACTGTAGGTGCTGCAGTGAGACTCCCTATGCGAGATAAGATCATATCGATAGAGAATTTGATGGCGATCATTCTGGCATAGCTAGATTCTCTGTACGATGAGTAGATCAAAAGTTATGGCCGAAAAACACGTTTCGACGCATTTTGCACGGTATAAGGTAATGGATGCACTGTAGGTGCTGCAGTGAGACTCCCTATGCGAGTTAAGATCATATCGATAGAGAATTTGATGGCGATCATTCTGACATATCTAGATTCTCTGTACGATGAGTAGATCAAAAGTTATGCCCGAAAAACACGTTTTGACGCATTTTGCACCTATGTCGGTTCTGGATGCACTGTAGGTGCTGCAGTGAGACTCCCTATGCGAGATAAGATCATATCGATAGAGAATTTGATGGCGATCATTCTGACATATCTAGATTCTCTGTACGATGAGTAGATCAAAAGTTATGCCCGAAAAACACGTTTTGACGCATTTTGCACGGTATACGGTAATGGATGCACTGTAGGTGCTGCAGTGAGACTCCCTATGCGAGTTAAGATCATATCGATAGAGAATTTGATGGCGATCATTCTGACATATCTAGATTCTCTGTACGATGAGTAGATCAAAAGTTATGCCCGAAAAACACGTTTTGACGCATTTTGCACCTATGTCGGTTCTGGATGCACTGTAGGTGCTGCAGTGAGACTCCCTATGCGAGATAAGATCATATCGATAGAGAATTTGATGGCGATCATTCTGACATATCTAGATTCTCTGTACGATGAGTAGATCAAAAGTTATGGCCGAAAAACACGTTTCGACGCATTTTGCACGGTATAAGGTAATGGATGCACTGTAGGTGCTGCAGTGAGACTCCCTATGCGAGTTAAGATCATATCGATAGAGAATTTGATGGCGATCATTCTGACATATCTAGATTCTCTGTACGATGAGTAGATCAAAAGTTATGCCCGAAAAACACGTTTTGACGCATTTTGCACCTATGTCGGTTCTGGATGCACTGTAGGTGCTGCAGTGAGACTCCCTATGCGAGATAAGATCATATCGATAGAGAATTTGATGGCGATCATTCTGACATATCTAGATTCTCTGTACGATGAGTAGATCAAAAGTTATGCCCGAAAAACACGTTTTGACGCATTTTGCACGGTATACGGTAATGGATGCACTGTAGGTGCTGCAGTGAGACTCCCTATGCGAGATTAGATCATATCGATAGAGAATTTGATGGCGATCATTCTGGCATAGCTAGATTCTCTGTACGATGAGTAGATCAAAAGTTATGGCCGAAAAACACGTTTCGACGCATTTTGCACGGTATAAGGTAATGGATGCACTGTAGGTGCTGCAGTGAGACTCCCTATGCGAGTTAAGATCATATCGATAGAGAATTTGATGGCGATCATTCTGACATATCTAGATTCTCTGTACGATGAGTAGATCAAAAGTTATGCCCGAAAAACACGTTTTGACGCATTTTGCACCTATGTCGGTTCTGGATGCACTGTAGGTGCTGCAGTGAGACTCCCTATGCGAGATAAGATCATATCGATAGAGAATTTGATGGCGATCATTCTGACATATCTAGATTCTCTGTACGATGAGTAGATCAAAAGTTATGCCCGAAAAACACGTTTTGACGCATTTTGCACGGTATACGGTAATGGATGCACTGTAGGTGCTGCAGTGAGACTCCCTATGCGAGTTAAGATCATATCGATAGAGAATTTGATGGCGATCATTCTGACATATCTAGATTCTCTGTACGATGAGTAGATCAAAAGTTATGCCCGAAAAACACGTTTTGACGCATTTTGCACCTATGTCGGTTCTGGATGCACTGTAGGTGCTGCAGTGAGACTCCCTATGCGAGATAAGATCATATCGATAGAGAATTTGATGGCGATCATTCTGACATATCTAGATTCTCTGTACGATGAGTAGATCAAAAGTTATGGCCGAAAAACACGTTTCGACGCATTTTGCACGGTATAAGGTAATGGATGCACTGTAGGTGCTGCAGTGAGACTCCCTATGCGAGTTAAGATCATATCGATAGAGAATTTGATGGCGATCATTCTGACATATCTAGATTCTCTGTACGATGAGTAGATCAAAAGTTATGCCCGAAAAACACGTTTTGACGCATTTTGCACCTATGTCGGTTCTGGATGCACTGTAGGTGCTGCAGTGAGACTCCCTATGCGAGATAAGATCATATCGATAGAGAATTTGATGGCGATCATTCTGACATATCTAGATTCTCTGTACGATGAGTAGATCAAAAGTTATGCCCGAAAAACACGTTTTGACGCATTTTGCACGGTATACGGTAATGGATGCACTGTAGGTGCTGCAGTGAGACTCCCTATGCGAGATAAGATCATATCGATAGAGAATTTGATGGCGATCATTCTGGCATAGCTAGATTCTCTGTACGATGAGTAGATCAAAAGTTATGGCCGAAAAACACGTTTCGACGCATTTTGCACGGTATACGGTAATGGATGCACTGTAGGTGCTGCAGTGAGACTCCCTATGCGAGATAAGATCATATCGATAGAGAATTTGATGGCGATCATTCTGGCATAGCTAGATTCTCTGTACGATGAGTAGATCAAAAGTTATGCCCGAAAAACACGTTTTGACGCATTTTGCACCTATGTCGGTTCTGGATGCACTGTAGGTGCTGCAGTGAGACTCCCTATGCGAGATAAGATCATATCGATAGAGAATTTGATGGCGATCATTCTGACATATCTAGATTCTCTGTACGATGAGTAGATCAAAAGTTATGCCCGAAAAACACGTTTTGACGCATTTTGCACGGTATACGGTAATGGATGCACTGTAGGTGCTGCAGTGAGACTCCCTATGCGAGTTAAGATCATATCGATAGAGAATTTGATGGCGATCATTCTGACATATCTAGATTCTCTGTACGATGAGTAGATCAAAAGTTATGCCCGAAAAACACGTTTTGACGCATTTTGCACCTATGTCGGTTCTGGATGCACTGTAGGTGCTGCAGTGAGACTCCCTATGCGAGATAAGATCATATCGATAGAGAATTTGATGGCGATCATTCTGACATATCTAGATTCGCTGTACGATGAGTAGATCAAAAGTTATGCCCGAAAAACACGTTTTGACGCATTTTGCACGGTATACGGTAATGGATGCACTGTAGGTGCTGCAGTGAGACTCCCTATGCGAGATAAGATCATATCGATAGAGAATTTGATGGCGATCATTCTGGCATAGCTAGATTCTCTGTACGATGAGTAGATCAAAAGTTATGGCCGAAAAACACGTTTCGACGCATTTTGCACGGTATACGGTAATGGATGCACTGTAGGTGCTGCAGTGAGACTCCCTATGCGAGATAAGATCATATCGATAGAGAATTTGATGGCGATCATTCTGGCATAGCTAGATTCTCTGTACGATGAGTAGATCAAAAGTTATGCCCGAAAAACACGTTTTGACGCATTTTGCACCTATGTCGGTTCTGGATGCACTGTAGGTGCTGCAGTGAGACTCCCTATGCGAGATAAGATCATATCGATAGAGAATTTGATGGCGATCATTCTGACATATCTAGATTCTCTGTACGATGAGTAGATCAAAAGTTATGGCCGAAAAACACGTTTCGACGCATTTTGCACGGTATAAGGTAATGGATGCACTGTAGGTGCTGCAGTGAGACTCCCTATGCGAGTTAAGATCATATCGATAGAGAATTTGATGGCGATCATTCTGACATATCTAGATTCTCTGTACGATGAGTAGATCAAAAGTTATGCCCGAAAAACACGTTTTGACGCATTTTGCACCTATGTCGGTTCTGGATGCACTGTAGGTGCTGCAGTGAGACTCCCTATGCGAGATAAGATCATATCGATAGAGAATTTGATGGCGATCATTCTGACATATCTAGATTCTCTGTACGATGAGTAGATCAAAAGTTATGCCCGAAAAACACGTTTTGACGCATTTTGCACGGTATACGGTAATGGATGCACTGTAGGTGCTGCAGTGAGACTCCCTATGCGAGTTAAGATCATATCGATAGAGAATTTGATGGCGATCATTCTGACATATCTAGATTCTCTGTACGATGAGTAGATCAAAAGTTATGCCCGAAAAACACGTTTTGACGCATTTTGCACCTATGTCGGTTCTGGATGCACTGTAGGTGCTGCAGTGAGACTCCCTATGCGAGATAAGATCATATCGATAGAGAATTTGATGGCGATCATTCTGACATATCTAGATTCTCTGTACGATGAGTAGATCAAAAGTTATGGCCGAAAAACACGTTTCGACGCATTTTGCACGGTATAAGGTAATGGATGCACTGTAGGTGCTGCAGTGAGACTCCCTATGCGAGTTAAGATCATATCGATAGAGAATTTGATGGCGATCATTCTGACATATCTAGATTCTCTGTACGATGAGTAGATCAAAAGTTATGCCCGAAAAACACGTTTTGACGCATTTTGCACCTATGTCGGTTCTGGATGCACTGTAGGTGCTGCAGTGAGACTCCCTATGCGAGATAAGATCATATCGATAGAGAATTTGATGGCGATCATTCTGACATATCTAGATTCTCTGTACGATGAGTAGATCAAAAGTTATGCCCGAAAAACACGTTTTGACGCATTTTGCACGGTATACGGTAATGGATGCACTGTAGGTGCTGCAGTGAGACTCCCTATGCGAGATAAGATCATATCGATAGAGAATTTGATGGCGATCATTCTGGCATAGCTAGATTCTCTGTACGATGAGTAGATCAAAAGTTATGGCCGAAAAACACGTTTCGACGCATTTTGCACGGTATACGGTAATGGATGCACTGTAGGTGCTGCAGTGAGACTCCCTATGCGAGATAAGATCATATCGATAGAGAATTTGATGGCGATCATTCTGGCATAGCTAGATTCTCTGTACGATGAGTAGATCAAAAGTTATGCCCGAAAAACACGTTTTGACGCATTTTGCACCTATGTCGGTTCTGGATGCACTGTAGGTGCTGCAGTGAGACTCCCTATGCGAGATAAGATCATATCGATAGAGAATTTGATGGCGATCATTCTGACATATCTAGATTCTCTGTACGATGAGTAGATCAAAAGTTATGCCCGAAAAACACGTTTTGACGCATTTTGCACGGTATACGGTAATGGATGCACTGTAGGTGCTGCAGTGAGACTCCCTATGCGAGTTAAGATCATATCGATAGAGAATTTGATGGCGATCATTCTGACATATCTAGATTCTCTGTACGATGAGTAGATCAAAAGTTATGCCCGAAAAACACGTTTTGACGCATTTTGCACCTATGTCGGTTCTGGATGCACTGTAGGTGCTGCAGTGAGACTCCCTATGCGAGATAAGATCATATCGATAGAGAATTTGATGGCGATCATTCTGACATATCTAGATTCTCTGTACGATGAGTAGATCAAAAGTTATGCCCGAAAAACACGTTTTGACGCATTTTGCACGGTATACGGTAATGGATGCACTGTAGGTGCTGCAGTGAGACTCCCTATGCGAGATAAGATCATATCGATAGAGAATTTGATGGCGATCATTCTGGCATAGCTAGATTCTCTGTACGATGAGTAGATCAAAAGTTATGCCCGAAAAACACGTTTTGACGCATTTTGCACGGTATACGGTAATGGATGCACTGTAGGTGCTGCAGTGAGACTCCCTATGCGAGTTAAGATCATATCGATAGAGAATTTGATGGCGATCATTCTGACATATCTAGATTCTCTGTACGATGAGTAGATCAAAAGTTATGCCCGAAAAACACGTTTTGACGCATTTTGCACCTATGTCGGTTCTGGATGCACTGTAGGTGCTGCAGTGAGACTCCCTATGCGAGATAAGATCATATCGATAGAGAATTTGATGGCGATCATTCTGACATATCTAGATTCTCTGTACGATGAGTAGATCAAAAGTTATGCCCGAAAAACACGTTTTGACGCATTTTGCACGGTATACGGTAATGGATGCACTGTAGGTGCTGCAGTGAGACTCCCTATGCGAGATAAGATCATATCGATAGAGAATTTGATGGCGATCATTCTGACATATCTAGATTCTCTGTACGATGAGTAGATCAAAAGTTATGCCCGAAAAACACGTTTTGACGCATTTTGCACCTATGTCGGTTCTGGATGCACTGTAGGTGCTGCAGTGAGACTCCCTATGCGAGATAAGATCATATCGATAGAGAATTTGATGGCGATCATTCTGGCATAGCTAGATTCTCTGTACGATGAGTAGATCAAAAGTTATGGCCGAAAAACACGTTTCGACGCATTTTGCACGGTATACGGTAATGGATGCACTGTAGGTGCTGCAGTGAGACTCCCTATGCGAGTTAAGATCATATCGATAGAGAATTTGATGGCGATCATTCTGACATATCTAGATTCTCTGTACGATGAGTAGATCAAAAGTTATGCCCGAAAAACACGTTTTGACGCATTTTGCACCTATGTCGGTTCTGGATGCACTGTAGGTGCTGCAGTGAGACTCCCTATGCGAGATAAGATCATATCGATAGAGAATTTGATGGCGATCATTCTGACATATCTAGATTCTCTGTACGATGAGTAGATCAAAAGTTATGCCCGAAAAACACGTTTTGACGCATTTTGCACGGTATACGGTAATGGATGCACTGTAGGTGCTGCAGTGAGACTCCCTATGCGAGATAAGATCATATCGATAGAGAATTTGATGGCGATCATTCTGACATATCTAGATTCTCTGTACGATGAGTAGATCAAAAGTTATGCCCGAAAAACACGTTTTGACGCATTTTGCACCTATGTCGGTTCTGGATGCACTGTAGGTGCTGCAGTGAGACTCCCTATGCGAGATAAGATCATATCGATAGAGAATTTGATGGCGATCATTCTGACATATCTAGATTCTCTGTACGATGAGTAGATCAAAAGTTATGCCCGAAAAACACGTTTTGACGCATTTTGCACGGTATACGGTAATGGATGCACTGTAGGTGCTGCAGTGAGACTCCCTATGCGAGTTAAGATCATATCGATAGAGAATTTGATGGCGATCATTCTGACATATCTAGATTCTCTGTACGATGAGTAGATCAAAAGTTATGCCCGAAAAACACGTTTTGACGCATTTTGCACCTATGTCGGTTCTGGATGCACTGTAGGTGCTGCAGTGAGACTCCCTATGCGAGATAAGATCATATCGATAGAGAATTTGATGGCGATCATTCTGACATATCTAGATTCTCTGTACGATGAGTAGATCAAAAGTTATGGCCGAAAAACACGTTTCGACGCATTTTGCACGGTATAAGGTAATGGATGCACTGTAGGTGCTGCAGTGAGACTCCCTATGCGAGTTAAGATCATATCGATAGAGAATTTGATGGCGATCATTCTGACATATCTAGATTCTCTGTACGATGAGTAGATCAAAAGTTATGCCCGAAAAACACGTTTTGACGCATTTTGCACCTATGTCGGTTCTGGATGCACTGTAGGTGCTGCAGTGAGACTCCCTATGCGAGATAAGATCATATCGATAGAGAATTTGATGGCGATCATTCTGACATATCTAGATTCTCTGTACGATGAGTAGATCAAAAGTTATGCCCGAAAAACACGTTTTGACGCATTTTGCACGGTATACGGTAATGGATGCACTGTAGGTGCTGCAGTGAGACTCCCTATGCGAGATAAGATCATATCGATAGAGAATTTGATGGCGATCATTCTGGCATAGCTAGATTCTCTGTACGATGAGTAGATCAAAAGTTATGGCCGAAAAACACGTTTCGACGCATTTTGCACGGTATACGGTAATGGATGCACTGTAGGTGCTGCAGTGAGACTCCCTATGCGAGATAAGATCATATCGATAGAGAATTTGATGGCGATCATTCTGGCATAGCTAGATTCTCTGTACGATGAGTAGATCAAAAGTTATGCCCGAAAAACACGTTTTGACGCATTTTGCACCTATGTCGGTTCTGGATGCACTGTAGGTGCTGCAGTGAGACTCCCTATGCGAGATAAGATCATATCGATAGAGAATTTGATGGCGATCATTCTGACATATCTAGATTCTCTGTACGATGAGTAGATCAAAAGTTATGCCCGAAAAACACGTTTTGACGCATTTTGCACGGTATACGGTAATGGATGCACTGTAGGTGCTGCAGTGAGACTCCCTATGCGAGTTAAGATCATATCGATAGAGAATTTGATGGCGATCATTCTGACATATCTAGATTCTCTGTACGATGAGTAGATCAAAAGTTATGCCCGAAAAACACGTTTTGACGCATTTTGCACCTATGTCGGTTCTGGATGCACTGTAGGTGCTGCAGTGAGACTCCCTATGCGAGATAAGATCATATCGATAGAGAATTTGATGGCGATCATTCTGACATATCTAGATTCGCTGTACGATGAGTAGATCAAAAGTTATGCCCGAAAAACACGTTTTGACGCATTTTGCACGGTATACGGTAATGGATGCACTGTAGGTGCT
Source organism: Heterorhabditis bacteriophora (assembly GCA_964036235.1). NCBI lineage: Eukaryota > Metazoa > Nematoda > Chromadorea > Rhabditida > Heterorhabditidae > Heterorhabditis > Heterorhabditis bacteriophora. The sequence goes on from CAXIWP010000003.1 coordinate 11,095, forward strand.
GCAGTGAGACTCCCTATGCGAGATAAGATCATATCGATAGAGAATTTGATGGCGATCATTCTGGCATAGCTAGATTCTCTGTACGATGAGTAGATCAAAAGTTATGGCCGAAAAACACGTTTCGACGCATTTTGCACGGTATACGGTAATGGATGCACTGTAGGTGCTGCAGTGAGACTCCCTATGCGAGATAAGATCATATCGATAGAGAATTTGATGGCGATCATTCTGGCATAGCTAGATTCTCTGTACGATGAGTAGATCAAAAGTTATGCCCGAAAAACACGTTTTGACGCATTTTGCACGGTATACGGTAATGGATGCACTGTAGGTGCTGCAGTGAGACTCCCTATGCGAGATAAGATCATATCGATAGAGAATTTGATGGCGATCATTCTGGCATAGCTAGATTCTCTGTACGATGAGTAGATCAAAAGTTATGGCCGAAAAACACGTTTCGACGCATTTTGCACGGTATACGGTAATGGATGCACTGTAGGTGCTGCAGTGAGACTCCCTATGCGAGATAAGATCATATCGATAGAGAATTTGATGGCGATCATTCTGGCATAGCTAGATTCTCTGTACGATGAGTAGATCAAAAGTTATGCCCGAAAAACACGTTTTGACGCATTTTGCACCTATGTCGGTTCTGGATGCACTGTAGGTGCTGCAGTGAGACTCCCTATGCGAGATAAGATCATATCGATAGAGAATTTGATGGCGATCATTCTGACATATCTAGATTCTCTGTACGATGAGTAGATCAAAAGTTATGCCCGAAAAACACGTTTTGACGCATTTTGCACGGTATACGGTAATGGATGCACTGTAGGTGCTGCAGTGAGACTCCCTATGCGAGTTAAGATCATATCGATAGAGAATTTGATGGCGATCATTCTGACATATCTAGATTCTCTGTACGATGAGTAGATCAAAAGTTATGCCCGAAAAACACGTTTTGACGCATTTTGCACCTATGTCGGTTCTGGATGCACTGTAGGTGCTGCAGTGAGACTCCCTATGCGAGATAAGATCATATCGATAGAGAATTTGATGGCGATCATTCTGACATATCTAGATTCGCTGTACGATGAGTAGATCAAAAGTTATGCCCGAAAAACACGTTTTGACGCATTTTGCACGGTATACGGTAATGGATGCACTGTAGGTGCTGCAGTGAGACTCCCTATGCGAGATAAGATCATATCGATAGAGAATTTGATGGCGATCATTCTGGCATAGCTAGATTCTCTGTACGATGAGTAGATCAAAAGTTATGGCCGAAAAACACGTTTCGACGCATTTTGCACGGTATACGGTAATGGATGCACTGTAGGTGCTGCAGTGAGACTCCCTATGCGAGATAAGATCATATCGATAGAGAATTTGATGGCGATCATTCTGGCATAGCTAGATTCTCTGTACGATGAGTAGATCAAAAGTTATGCCCGAAAAACACGTTTTGACGCATTTTGCACCTATGTCGGTTCTGGATGCACTGTAGGTGCTGCAGTGAGACTCCCTATGCGAGATAAGATCATATCGATAGAGAATTTGATGGCGATCATTCTGACATATCTAGATTCTCTGTACGATGAGTAGATCAAAAGTTATGGCCGAAAAACACGTTTCGACGCATTTTGCACGGTATAAGGTAATGGATGCACTGTAGGTGCTGCAGTGAGACTCCCTATGCGAGTTAAGATCATATCGATAGAGAATTTGATGGCGATCATTCTGACATATCTAGATTCTCTGTACGATGAGTAGATCAAAAGTTATGCCCGAAAAACACGTTTTGACGCATTTTGCACCTATGTCGGTTCTGGATGCACTGTAGGTGCTGCAGTGAGACTCCCTATGCGAGATAAGATCATATCGATAGAGAATTTGATGGCGATCATTCTGACATATCTAGATTCTCTGTACGATGAGTAGATCAAAAGTTATGCCCGAAAAACACGTTTTGACGCATTTTGCACGGTATACGGTAATGGATGCACTGTAGGTGCTGCAGTGAGACTCCCTATGCGAGATAAGATCATATCGATAGAGAATTTGATGGCGATCATTCTGGCATAGCTAGATTCTCTGTACGATGAGTAGATCAAAAGTTATGGCCGAAAAACACGTTTCGACGCATTTTGCACGGTATACGGTAATGGATGCACTGTAGGTGCTGCAGTGAGACTCCCTATGCGAGATAAGATCATATCGATAGAGAATTTGATGGCGATCATTCTGGCATAGCTAGATTCTCTGTACGATGAGTAGATCAAAAGTTATGCCCGAAAAACACGTTTTGACGCATTTTGCACCTATGTCGGTTCTGGATGCACTGTAGGTGCTGCAGTGAGACTCCCTATGCGAGATAAGATCATATCGATAGAGAATTTGATGGCGATCATTCTGACATATCTAGATTCTCTGTACGATGAGTAGATCAAAAGTTATGCCCGAAAAACACGTTTTGACGCATTTTGCACGGTATACGGTAATGGATGCACTGTAGGTGCTGCAGTGAGACTCCCTATGCGAGTTAAGATCATATCGATAGAGAATTTGATGGCGATCATTCTGACATATCTAGATTCTCTGTACGATGAGTAGATCAAAAGTTATGCCCGAAAAACACGTTTTGACGCATTTTGCACCTATGTCGGTTCTGGATGCACTGTAGGTGCTGCAGTGAGACTCCCTATGCGAGATAAGATCATATCGATAGAGAATTTGATGGCGATCATTCTGACATATCTAGATTCTCTGTACGATGAGTAGATCAAAAGTTATGCCCGAAAAACACGTTTTGACGCATTTTGCACGGTATACGGTAATGGATGCACTGTAGGTGCTGCAGTGAGACTCCCTATGCGAGATAAGATCATATCGATAGAGAATTTGATGGCGATCATTCTGGCATAGCTAGATTCTCTGTACGATGAGTAGATCAAAAGTTATGCCCGAAAAACACGTTTTGACGCATTTTGCACGGTATACGGTAATGGATGCACTGTAGGTGCTGCAGTGAGACTCCCTATGCGAGTTAAGATCATATCGATAGAGAATTTGATGGCGATCATTCTGGCATAGCTAGATTCTCTGTACGATGAGTAGATCAAAAGTTATGGCCGAAAAACACGTTTCGACGCATTTTGCACGGTATACGGTAATGGATGCACTGTAGGTGCTGCAGTGAGACTCCCTATGCGAGATAAGATCATATCGATAGAGAATTTGATGGCGATCATTCTGGCATAGCTAGATTCTCTGTACGATGAGTAGATCAAAAGTTATGCCCGAAAAACACGTTTTGACGCATTTTGCACCTATGTCGGTTCTGGATGCACTGTAGGTGCTGCAGTGAGACTCCCTATGCGAGATAAGATCATATCGATAGAGAATTTGATGGCGATCATTCTGACATATCTAGATTCTCTGTACGATGAGTAGATCAAAAGTTATGGCCGAAAAACACGTTTCGACGCATTTTGCACGGTATAAGGTAATGGATGCACTGTAGGTGCTGCAGTGAGACTCCCTATGCGAGATAAGATCATATCGATAGAGAATTTGATGGCGATCATTCTGGCATAGCTAGATTCTCTGTACGATGAGTAGATCAAAAGTTATGCCCGAAAAACACGTTTTGACGCATTTTGCACGGTATACGGTAATGGATGCACTGTAGGTGCTGCAGTGAGACTCCCTATGCGAGTTAAGATCATATCGATAGAGAATTTGATGGCGATCATTCTGGCATAGCTAGATTCTCTGTACGATGAGTAGATCAAAAGTTATGGCCGAAAAACACGTTTCGACGCATTTTGCACGGTATACGGTAATGGATGCACTGTAGGTGCTGCAGTGAGACTCCCTATGCGAGATAAGATCATATCGATAGAGAATTTGATGGCGATCATTCTGGCATAGCTAGATTCTCTGTACGATGAGTAGATCAAAAGTTATGCCCGAAAAACACGTTTTGACGCATTTTGCACCTATGTCGGTTCTGGATGCACTGTAGGTGCTGCAGTGAGACTCCCTATGCGAGATAAGATCATATCGATAGAGAATTTGATGGCGATCATTCTGACATATCTAGATTCTCTGTACGATGAGTAGATCAAAAGTTATGGCCGAAAAACACGTTTCGACGCATTTTGCACGGTATAAGGTAATGGATGCACTGTAGGTGCTGCAGTGAGACTCCCTATGCGAGATAAGATCATATCGATAGAGAATTTGATGGCGATCATTCTGACATATCTAGATTCTCTGTACGATGAGTAGATCAAAAGTTATGCCCGAAAAACACGTTTTGACGCATTTTGCACCTATGTCGGTTCTGGATGCACTGTAGGTGCTGCAGTGAGACTCCCTATGCGAGATAAGATCATATCGATAGAGAATTTGATGGCGATCATTCTGACATATCTAGATTCGCTGTACGATGAGTAGATCAAAAGTTATGCCCGAAAAACACGTTTTGACGCATTTTGCACGGTATACGGTAATGGATGCACTGTAGGTGCTGCAGTGAGACTCCCTATGCGAGATAAGATCATATCGATAGAGAATTTGATGGCGATCATTCTGGCATAGCTAGATTCTCTGTACGATGAGTAGATCAAAAGTTATGGCCGAAAAACACGTTTCGACGCATTTTGCACGGTATACGGTAATGGATGCACTGTAGGTGCTGCAGTGAGACTCCCTATGCGAGATAAGATCATATCGATAGAGAATTTGATGGCGATCATTCTGGCATAGCTAGATTCTCTGTACGATGAGTAGATCAAAAGTTATGCCCGAAAAACACGTTTTGACGCATTTTGCACGGTATACGGTAATGGATGCACTGTAGGTGCTGCAGTGAGACTCCCTATGCGAGATAAGATCATATCGATAGAGAATTTGATGGCGATCATTCTGGCATAGCTAGATTCTCTGTACGATGAGTAGATCAAAAGTTATGGCCGAAAAACACGTTTCGACGCATTTTGCACGGTATACGGTAATGGATGCACTGTAGGTGCTGCAGTGAGACTCCCTATGCGAGATAAGATCATATCGATAGAGAATTTGATGGCGATCATTCTGGCATAGCTAGATTCTCTGTACGATGAGTAGATCAAAAGTTATGCCCGAAAAACACGTTTTGACGCATTTTGCACCTATGTCGGTTCTGGATGCACTGTAGGTGCTGCAGTGAGACTCCCTATGCGAGATAAGATCATATCGATAGAGAATTTGATGGCGATCATTCTGACATATCTAGATTCTCTGTACGATGAGTAGATCAAAAGTTATGCCCGAAAAACACGTTTTGACGCATTTTGCACGGTATACGGTAATGGATGCACTGTAGGTGCTGCAGTGAGACTCCCTATGCGAGTTAAGATCATATCGATAGAGAATTTGATGGCGATCATTCTGACATATCTAGATTCTCTGTACGATGAGTAGATCAAAAGTTATGCCCGAAAAACACGTTTTGACGCATTTTGCACGGTATACGGTAATGGATGCACTGTAGGTGCTGCAGTGAGACTCCCTATGCGAGATAAGATCATATCGATAGAGAATTTGATGGCGATCATTCTGGCATAGCTAGATTCTCTGTACGATGAGTAGATCAAAAGTTATGCCCGAAAAACACGTTTTGACGCATTTTGCACCTATGTCGGTTCTGGATGCACTGTAGGTGCTGCAGTGAGACTCCCTATGCGAGATAAGATCATATCGATAGAGAATTTGATGGCGATCATTCTGACATATCTAGATTCTCTGTACGATGAGTAGATCAAAAGTTATGGCCGAAAAACACGTTTCGACGCATTTTGCACGGTATAAGGTAATGGATGCACTGTAGGTGCTGCAGTGAGACTCCCTATGCGAGTTAAGATCATATCGATAGAGAATTTGATGGCGATCATTCTGACATATCTAGATTCTCTGTACGATGAGTAGATCAAAAGTTATGCCCGAAAAACACGTTTTGACGCATTTTGCACCTATGTCGGTTCTGGATGCACTGTAGGTGCTGCAGTGAGACTCCCTATGCGAGATAAGATCATATCGATAGAGAATTTGATGGCGATCATTCTGACATATCTAGATTCTCTGTACGATGAGTAGATCAAAAGTTATGCCCGAAAAACACGTTTTGACGCATTTTGCACGGTATACGGTAATGGATGCACTGTAGGTGCTGCAGTGAGACTCCCTATGCGAGATAAGATCATATCGATAGAGAATTTGATGGCGATCATTCTGGCATAGCTAGATTCTCTGTACGATGAGTAGATCAAAAGTTATGGCCGAAAAACACGTTTCGACGCATTTTGCACGGTATACGGTAATGGATGCACTGTAGGTGCTGCAGTGAGACTCCCTATGCGAGATAAGATCATATCGATAGAGAATTTGATGGCGATCATTCTGGCATAGCTAGATTCTCTGTACGATGAGTAGATCAAAAGTTATGCCCGAAAAACACGTTTTGACGCATTTTGCACCTATGTCGGTTCTGGATGCACTGTAGGTGCTGCAGTGAGACTCCCTATGCGAGATAAGATCATATCGATAGAGAATTTGATGGCGATCATTCTGACATATCTAGATTCTCTGTACGATGAGTAGATCAAAAGTTATGCCCGAAAAACACGTTTTGACGCATTTTGCACGGTATACGGTAATGGATGCACTGTAGGTGCTGCAGTGAGACTCCCTATGCGAGTTAAGATCATATCGATAGAGAATTTGATGGCGATCATTCTGACATATCTAGATTCTCTGTACGATGAGTAGATCAAAAGTTATGCCCGAAAAACACGTTTTGACGCATTTTGCACCTATGTCGGTTCTGGATGCACTGTAGGTGCTGCAGTGAGACTCCCTATGCGAGATAAGATCATATCGATAGAGAATTTGATGGCGATCATTCTGACATATCTAGATTCTCTGTACGATGAGTAGATCAAAAGTTATGCCCGAAAAACACGTTTTGACGCATTTTGCACGGTATACGGTAATGGATGCACTGTAGGTGCTGCAGTGAGACTCCCTATGCGAGATAAGATCATATCGATAGAGAATTTGATGGCGATCATTCTGGCATAGCTAGATTCTCTGTACGATGAGTAGATCAAAAGTTATGCCCGAAAAACACGTTTTGACGCATTTTGCACGGTATACGGTAATGGATGCACTGTAGGTGCTGCAGTGAGACTCCCTATGCGAGTTAAGATCATATCGATAGAGAATTTGATGGCGATCATTCTGACATATCTAGATTCTCTGTACGATGAGTAGATCAAAAGTTATGCCCGAAAAACACGTTTTGACGCATTTTGCACCTATGTCGGTTCTGGATGCACTGTAGGTGCTGCAGTGAGACTCCCTATGCGAGATAAGATCATATCGATAGAGAATTTGATGGCGATCATTCTGACATATCTAGATTCTCTGTACGATGAGTAGATCAAAAGTTATGCCCGAAAAACACGTTTTGACGCATTTTGCACGGTATACGGTAATGGATGCACTGTAGGTGCTGCAGTGAGACTCCCTATGCGAGATAAGATCATATCGATAGAGAATTTGATGGCGATCATTCTGACATATCTAGATTCTCTGTACGATGAGTAGATCAAAAGTTATGCCCGAAAAACACGTTTTGACGCATTTTGCACGGTATACGGTAATGGATGCACTGTAGGTGCTGCAGTGAGACTCCCTATGCGAGATAAGATCATATCGATAGAGAATTTGATGGCGATCATTCTGGCATAGCTAGATTCTCTGTACGATGAGTAGATCAAAAGTTATGGCCGAAAAACACGTTTCGACGCATTTTGCACGGTATACGGTAATGGATGCACTGTAGGTGCTGCAGTGAGACTCCCTATGCGAGATAAGATCATATCGATAGAGAATTTGATGGCGATCATTCTGGCATAGCTAGATTCTCTGTACGATGAGTAGATCAAAAGTTATGCCCGAAAAACACGTTTTGACGCATTTTGCACCTATGTCGGTTCTGGATGCACTGTAGGTGCTGCAGTGAGACTCCCTATGCGAGATAAGATCATATCGATAGAGAATTTGATGGCGATCATTCTGACATATCTAGATTCTCTGTACGATGAGTAGATCAAAAGTTATGCCCGAAAAACACGTTTTGACGCATTTTGCACGGTATACGGTAATGGATGCACTGTAGGTGCTGCAGTGAGACTCCCTATGCGAGTTAAGATCATATCGATAGAGAATTTGATGGCGATCATTCTGGCATAGCTAGATTCTCTGTACGATGAGTAGATCAAAAGTTATGCCCGAAAAACACGTTTTGACGCATTTTGCACCTATGTCGGTTCTGGATGCACTGTAGGTGCTGCAGTGAGACTCCCTATGCGAGATAAGATCATATCGATAGAGAATTTGATGGCGATCATTCTGACATATCTAGATTCTCTGTACGATGAGTAGATCAAAAGTTATGCCCGAAAAACACGTTTTGACGCATTTTGCACGGTATACGGTAATGGATGCACTGTAGGTGCTGCAGTGAGACTCCCTATGCGAGTTAAGATCATATCGATAGAGAATTTGATGGCGATCATTCTGGCATAGCTAGATTCTCTGTACGATGAGTAGATCAAAAGTTATGGCCGAAAAACACGTTTCGACGCATTTTGCACGGTATACGGTAATGGATGCACTGTAGGTGCTGCAGTGAGACTCCCTATGCGAGATAAGATCATATCGATAGAGAATTTGATGGCGATCATTCTGGCATAGCTAGATTCTCTGTACGATGAGTAGATCAAAAGTTATGCCCGAAAAACACGTTTTGACGCATTTTGCACCTATGTCGGTTCTGGATGCACTGTAGGTGCTGCAGTGAGACTCCCTATGCGAGATAAGATCATATCGATAGAGAATTTGATGGCGATCATTCTGACATATCTAGATTCTCTGTACGATGAGTAGATCAAAAGTTATGCCCGAAAAACACGTTTTGACGCATTTTGCACGGTATACGGTAATGGATGCACTGTAGGTGCTGCAGTGAGACTCCCTATGCGAGATAAGATCATATCGATAGAGAATTTGATGGCGATCATTCTGACATATCTAGATTCTCTGTACGATGAGTAGATCAAAAGTTATGCCCGAAAAACACGTTTTGACGCATTTTGCACGGTATACGGTAATGGATGCACTGTAGGTGCTGCAGTGAGACTCCCTATGCGAGATAAGATCATATCGATAGAGAATTTGATGGCGATCATTCTGGCATAGCTAGATTCTCTGTACGATGAGTAGATCAAAAGTTATGGCCGAAAAACACGTTTCGACGCATTTTGCACGGTATACGGTAATGGATGCACTGTAGGTGCTGCAGTGAGACTCCCTATGCGAGATAAGATCATATCGATAGAGAATTTGATGGCGATCATTCTGGCATAGCTAGATTCTCTGTACGATGAGTAGATCAAAAGTTATGCCCGAAAAACACGTTTTGACGCATTTTGCACCTATGTCGGTTCTGGATGCACTGTAGGTGCTGCAGTGAGACTCCCTATGCGAGATAAGATCATATCGATAGAGAATTTGATGGCGATCATTCTGACATATCTAGATTCTCTGTACGATGAGTAGATCAAAAGTTATGCCCGAAAAACACGTTTTGACGCATTTTGCACGGTATACGGTAATGGATGCACTGTAGGTGCTGCAGTGAGACTCCCTATGCGAGTTAAGATCATATCGATAGAGAATTTGATGGCGATCATTCTGGCATAGCTAGATTCTCTGTACGATGAGTAGATCAAAAGTTATGCCCGAAAAACACGTTTTGACGCATTTTGCACCTATGTCGGTTCTGGATGCACTGCAGGTGCTCCAGTGAGACTCCCTATGCGAGATAAGATCATATCGATAGAGAATTTGATGGCGATCATTCTGACATATCTAGATTCTCTGTACGATGAGTAGATCAAAAGTTATGCCCGAAAAACACGTTTTGACGCATTTTGCACGGTATACGGTAATGGATGCACTGTAGGTGCTGCAGTGAGACTCCCTATGCGAGTTAAGATCATATCGATAGAGAATTTGATGGCGATCATTCTGACATATCTAGATTCTCTGTACGATGAGTAGATCAAAAGTTATGCCCGAAAAACACGTTTTGACGCATTTTGCACCTATGTCGGTAATGGATGCACTGCAGGTGCTCCAGTGAGACTCCCTATGCGAGATAAGATCATATCGATAGAGAATTTGATGGCGATCATTCTGACATATCTAGATTCTCTGTACGATGAGTAGATCAAAAGTTATGGCCGAAAAACACGTTTCGACGCATTTTGCACGGTATACGGTAATGGATGCACTGTAGGTGCTGCAGTGAGACTCCCTATGCGAGATAAGATCATATCGATAGAGAATTTGATGGCGATCATTCTGGCATAGCTAGATTCTCTGTACGATGAGTAGATCAAAAGTTATGCCCGAAAAACACGTTTTGACGCATTTTGCACGGTATACGGTAATGGATGCACTGCAGGTGCTCCAGTGAGACTCCCTATGCGAGATAAGATCATATCGATAGAGAATTTGATGGCGATCATTCTGGCATAGCTAGATTCTCTGTACGATGAGTAGATCAAAAGTTATGCCCGAAAAACACGTTTTGACGCATTTTGCACCTATGTCGGTAATGGATGCACTGCAGGTGCTCCAGTGAGACTCCCTATGCGAGATAAGATCATATCGATAGAGAATTTGATGGCGATCATTCTGACATATCTAGATTCTCTGTACGATGAGTAGATCAAAAGTTATGCCCGAAAAACACGTTTTGACGCATTTTGCACCTATGTCGGTTCTGGATGCACTGCAGGTGCTCCAGTGAGACTCCCTATGCGAGATAAGATCATATCGATAGAGAATTTGATGGCGATCATTCTGACATATCTAGATTCTCTGTACGATGAGTAGATCAAAAGTTATGCCCGAAAAACACGTTTTGACGCATTTTGCACGGTATACGGTAATGGATGCACTGTAGGTGCTGCAGTGAGACTCCCTATGCGAGTTAAGATCATATCGATAGAGAATTTGATGGCGATCATTCTGACATATCTAGATTCTCTGTACGATGAGTAGATCAAAAGTTATGCCCGAAAAACACGTTTTGACGCATTTTGCACCTATGTCGGTAATGGATGCACTGCAGGTGCTCCAGTGAGACTCCCTATGCGAGATAAGATCATATCGATAGAGAATTTGATGGCGATCATTCTGACATATCTAGATTCTCTGTACGATGAGTAGATCAAAAGTTATGGCCGAAAAACACGTTTCGACGCATTTTGCACGGTATACGGTAATGGATGCACTGTAGGTGCTGCAGTGAGACTCCCTATGCGAGATAAGATCATATCGATAGAGAATTTGATGGCGATCATTCTGGCATAGCTAGATTCTCTGTACGATGAGTAGATCAAAAGTTATGCCCGAAAAACACGTTTTGACGCATTTTGCACGGTATACGGTAATGGATGCACTGCAGGTGCTCCAGTGAGACTCCCTATGCGAGATAAGATCATATCGATAGAGAATTTGATGGCGATCATTCTGGCATAGCTAGATTCTCTGTACGATGAGTAGATCAAAAGTTATGCCCGAAAAACACGTTTTGACGCATTTTGCACCTATGTCGGTAATGGATGCACTGCAGGTGCTCCAGTGAGACTCCCTATGCGAGATAAGATCATATCGATAGAGAATTTGATGGCGATCATTCTGACATATCTAGATTCTCTGTACGATGAGTAGATCAAAAGTTATGCCCGAAAAACACGTTTTGACGCATTTTGCACCTATGTCGGTAATGGATGCACTGCAGGTGCTCCAGTGAGACTCCCTATGCGAGATAAGATCATATCGATAGAGAATTTGATGGCGATCATTCTGACATATCTAGATTCTCTGTACGATGAGTAGATCAAAAGTTATGCCCGAAAAACACGTTTTGACGCATTTTGCACCTATGTCGGTTCTGGATGCACTGTAGGTGCTGCAGTGAGACTCCCTATGCGAGATAAGATCATATCGATAGAGAATTTGATGGCGATCATTCTGACATATCTAGATTCTCTGTACGATGAGTAGATCAAAAGTTATGCCCGAAAAACACGTTTTGACGCATTTTGCACGGTATACGGTAATGGATGCACTGTAGGTGCTGCAGTGAGACTCCCTATGCGAGATAAGATCATATCGATAGAGAATTTGATGGCGATCATTCTGGCATAGCTAGATTCTCTGTACGATGAGTAGATCAAAAGTTATGGCCGAAAAACACGTTTCGACGCATTTTGCACGGTATACGGTAATGGATGCACTGTAGGTGCTGCAGTGAGACTCCCTATGCGAGATAAGATCATATCGATAGAGAATTTGATGGCGATCATTCTGGCATAGCTAGATTCTCTGTACGATGAGTAGATCAAAAGTTATGCCCGAAAAACACGTTTTGACGCATTTTGCACCTATGTCGGTTCTGGATGCACTGTAGGTGCTGCAGTGAGACTCCCTATGCGAGATAAGATCATATCGATAGAGAATTTGATGGCGATCATTCTGACATATCTAGATTCTCTGTACGATGAGTAGATCAAAAGTTATGCCCGAAAAACACGTTTTGACGCATTTTGCACGGTATACGGTAATGGATGCACTGTAGGTGCTGCAGTGAGACTCCCTATGCGAGATAAGATCATATCGATAGAGAATTTGATGGCGATCATTCTGGCATAGCTAGATTCTCTGTACGATGAGTAGATCAAAAGTTATGGCCGAAAAACACGTTTCGACGCATTTTGCACGGTATACGGTAATGGATGCACTGTAGGTGCTGCAGTGAGACTCCCTATGCGAGTTAAGATCATATCGATAGAGAATTTGATGGCGATCATTCTGACATATCTAGATTCTCTGTACGATGAGTAGATCAAAAGTTATGCCCGAAAAACACGTTTTGACGCATTTTGCACCTATGTCGGTTCTGGATGCACTGTAGGTGCTGCAGTGAGACTCCCTATGCGAGATAAGATCATATCGATAGAGAATTTGATGGCGATCATTCTGACATATCTAGATTCTCTGTACGATGAGTAGATCAAAAGTTATGCCCGAAAAACACGTTTTGACGCATTTTGCACGGTATACGGTAATGGATGCACTGTAGGTGCTGCAGTGAGACTCCCTATGCGAGTTAAGATCATATCGATAGAGAATTTGATGGCGATCATTCTGGCATAGCTAGATTCTCTGTACGATGAGTAGATCAAAAGTTATGCCCGAAAAACACGTTTTGACGCATTTTGCACCTATGTCGGTTCTGGATGCACTGCAGGTGCTCCAGTGAGACTCCCTATGCGAGATAAGATCATATCGATAGAGAATTTGATGGCGATCATTCTGACATATCTAGATTCTCTGTACGATGAGTAGATCAAAAGTTATGCCCGAAAAACACGTTTTGACGCATTTTGCACGGTATACGGTAATGGATGCACTGTAGGTGCTGCAGTGAGACTCCCTATGCGAGTTAAGATCATATCGATAGAGAATTTGATGGCGATCATTCTGACATATCTAGATTCTCTGTACGATGAGTAGATCAAAAGTTATGCCCGAAAAACACGTTTTGACGCATTTTGCACCTATGTCGGTAATGGATGCACTGCAGGTGCTCCAGTGAGACTCCCTATGCGAGATAAGATCATATCGATAGAGAATTTGATGGCGATCATTCTGACATATCTAGATTCTCTGTACGATGAGTAGATCAAAAGTTATGGCCGAAAAACACGTTTCGACGCATTTTGCACGGTATACGGTAATGGATGCACTGTAGGTGCTGCAGTGAGACTCCCTATGCGAGATAAGATCATATCGATAGAGAATTTGATGGCGATCATTCTGGCATAGCTAGATTCTCTGTACGATGAGTAGATCAAAAGTTATGCCCGAAAAACACGTTTTGACGCATTTTGCACGGTATACGGTAATGGATGCACTGCAGGTGCTCCAGTGAGACTCCCTATGCGAGATAAGATCATATCGATAGAGAATTTGATGGCGATCATTCTGGCATAGCTAGATTCTCTGTACGATGAGTAGATCAAAAGTTATGCCCGAAAAACACGTTTTGACGCATTTTGCACCTATGTCGGTAATGGATGCACTGCAGGTGCTCCAGTGAGACTCCCTATGCGAGATAAGATCATATCGATAGAGAATTTGATGGCGATCATTCTGACATATCTAGATTCTCTGTACGATGAGTAGATCAAAAGTTATGCCCGAAAAACACGTTTTGACGCATTTTGCACCTATGTCGGTTCTGGATGCACTGCAGGTGCTCCAGTGAGACTCCCTATGCGAGATAAGATCATATCGATAGAGAATTTGATGGCGATCATTCTGACATATCTAGATTCTCTGTACGATGAGTAGATCAAAAGTTATGCCCGAAAAACACGTTTTGACGCATTTTGCACGGTATACGGTAATGGATGCACTGTAGGTGCTGCAGTGAGACTCCCTATGCGAGTTAAGATCATATCGATAGAGAATTTGATGGCGATCATTCTGACATATCTAGATTCTCTGTACGATGAGTAGATCAAAAGTTATGCCCGAAAAACACGTTTTGACGCATTTTGCACCTATGTCGGTAATGGATGCACTGCAGGTGCTCCAGTGAGACTCCCTATGCGAGATAAGATCATATCGATAGAGAATTTGATGGCGATCATTCTGACATATCTAGATTCTCTGTACGATGAGTAGATCAAAAGTTATGGCCGAAAAACACGTTTCGACGCATTTTGCACGGTATACGGTAATGGATGCACTGTAGGTGCTGCAGTGAGACTCCCTATGCGAGATAAGATCATATCGATAGAGAATTTGATGGCGATCATTCTGGCATAGCTAGATTCTCTGTACGATGAGTAGATCAAAAGTTATGCCCGAAAAACACGTTTTGACGCATTTTGCACGGTATACGGTAATGGATGCACTGCAGGTGCTCCAGTGAGACTCCCTATGCGAGATAAGATCATATCGATAGAGAATTTGATGGCGATCATTCTGGCATAGCTAGATTCTCTGTACGATGAGTAGATCAAAAGTTATGCCCGAAAAACACGTTTTGACGCATTTTGCACCTATGTCGGTAATGGATGCACTGCAGGTGCTCCAGTGAGACTCCCTATGCGAGATAAGATCATATCGATAGAGAATTTGATGGCGATCATTCTGACATATCTAGATTCTCTGTACGATGAGTAGATCAAAAGTTATGCCCGAAAAACACGTTTTGACGCATTTTGCACCTATGTCGGTAATGGATGCACTGCAGGTGCTCCAGTGAGACTCCCTATGCGAGATAAGATCATATCGATAGAGAATTTGATGGCGATCATTCTGACATATCTAGATTCTCTGTACGATGAGTAGATCAAAAGTTATGCCCGAAAAACACGTTTTGACGCATTTTGCACCTATGTCGGTAATGGATGCACTGCAGGTGCTCCAGTGAGACTCCCTATGCGAGATAAGATCATATCGATAGAGAATTTGATGGCGATCATTCTGACATATCTAGATTCTCTGTACGATGAGTAGATCAAAAGTTATGCCCGAAAAACACGTTTTGACGCATTTTGCACCTATGTCGGTTCTGGATGCACTGTAGGTGCTGCAGTGAGACTCCCTATGCGAGATAAGATCATATCGATAGAGAATTTGATGGCGATCATTCTGACATATCTAGATTCTCTGTACGATGAGTAGATCAAAAGTTATGCCCGAAAAACACGTTTTGACGCATTTTGCACGGTATACGGTAATGGATGCACTGTAGGTGCTGCAGTGAGACTCCCTATGCGAGATAAGATCATATCGATAGAGAATTTGATGGCGATCATTCTGGCATAGCTAGATTCTCTGTACGATGAGTAGATCAAAAGTTATGGCCGAAAAACACGTTTCGACGCATTTTGCACGGTATACGGTAATGGATGCACTGTAGGTGCTGCAGTGAGACTCCCTATGCGAGATAAGATCATATCGATAGAGAATTTGATGGCGATCATTCTGGCATAGCTAGATTCTCTGTACGATGAGTAGATCAAAAGTTATGCCCGAAAAACACGTTTTGACGCATTTTGCACCTATGTCGGTTCTGGATGCACTGTAGGTGCTGCAGTGAGACTCCCTATGCGAGATAAGATCATATCGATAGAGAATTTGATGGCGATCATTCTGACATATCTAGATTCTCTGTACGATGAGTAGATCAAAAGTTATGCCCGAAAAACACGTTTTGACGCATTTTGCACGGTATACGGTAATGGATGCACTGTAGGTGCTGCAGTGAGACTCCCTATGCGAGATAAGATCATATCGATAGAGAATTTGATGGCGATCATTCTGGCATAGCTAGATTCTCTGTACGATGAGTAGATCAAAAGTTATGGCCGAAAAACACGTTTCGACGCATTTTGCACGGTATACGGTAATGGATGCACTGTAGGTGCTGCAGTGAGACTCCCTATGCGAGTTAAGATCATATCGATAGAGAATTTGATGGCGATCATTCTGACATATCTAGATTCTCTGTACGATGAGTATATCAAAAGTTATGGCCGAAAAACACGTTTCGACGCATTTTGCACGGTATACGGTAATGGATGCACTGTAGGTGCTGCAGTGAGACTCCCTATGCGAGTTAAGATCATATCGATAGAGAATTTGATGGCGATCATTCTGACATATCTAGATTCTCTGTACGATGAGTAGATCAAAAGTTATGCCCGAAAAACACGTTTTGACGCATTTTGCACGGTATACGGTAATGGATGCACTGTAGGTGCTGCAGTGAGACTCCCTATGCGAGTTAAGATCATATCGATAGAGAATTTGATGGCGATCATTCTGGCATAGCTAGATTCTCTGTACGATGAGTAGATCAAAAGTTATGCCCGAAAAACACGTTTTGACGCATTTTGCACCTATGTCGGTTCTGGATGCACTGCAGGTGCTCCAGTGAGACTCCCTATGCGAGATAAGATCATATCGATAGAGAATTTGATGGCGATCATTCTGACATATCTAGATTCTCTGTACGATGAGTAGATCAAAAGTTATGCCCGAAAAACACGTTTTGACGCATTTTGCACGGTATACGGTAATGGATGCACTGTAGGTGCTGCAGTGAGACTCCCTATGCGAGTTAAGATCATATCGATAGAGAATTTGATGGCGATCATTCTGACATATCTAGATTCTCTGTACGATGAGTAGATCAAAAGTTATGCCCGAAAAACACGTTTTGACGCATTTTGCACCTATGTCGGTAATGGATGCACTGCAGGTGCTCCAGTGAGACTCCCTATGCGAGATAAGATCATATCGATAGAGAATTTGATGGCGATCATTCTGACATATCTAGATTCTCTGTACGATGAGTAGATCAAAAGTTATGGCCGAAAAACACGTTTCGACGCATTTTGCACGGTATACGGTAATGGATGCACTGTAGGTGCTGCAGTGAGACTCCCTATGCGAGATAAGATCATATCGATAGAGAATTTGATGGCGATCATTCTGGCATAGCTAGATTCTCTGTACGATGAGTAGATCAAAAGTTATGCCCGAAAAACACGTTTTGACGCATTTTGCACGGTATACGGTAATGGATGCACTGCAGGTGCTCCAGTGAGACTCCCTATGCGAGATAAGATCATATCGATAGAGAATTTGATGGCGATCATTCTGGCATAGCTAGATTCTCTGTACGATGAGTAGATCAAAAGTTATGCCCGAAAAACACGTTTTGACGCATTTTGCACCTATGTCGGTAATGGATGCACTGCAGGTGCTCCAGTGAGACTCCCTATGCGAGATAAGATCATATCGATAGAGAATTTGATGGCGATCATTCTGACATATCTAGATTCTCTGTACGATGAGTAGATCAAAAGTTATGCCCGAAAAACACGTTTTGACGCATTTTGCACCTATGTCGGTAATGGATGCACTGCAGGTGCTCCAGTGAGACTCCCTATGCGAGATAAGATCATATCGATAGAGAATTTGATGGCGATCATTCTGACATATCTAGATTCTCTGTACGATGAGTAGATCAAAAGTTATGCCCGAAAAACACGTTTTGACGCATTTTGCACCTATGTCGGTAATGGATGCACTGCAGGTGCTCCAGTGAGACTCCCTATGCGAGATAAGATCATATCGATAGAGAATTTGATGGCGATCATTCTGACATATCTAGATTCTCTGTACGATGAGTAGATCAAAAGTTATGCCCGAAAAACACGTTTTGACGCATTTTGCACCTATGTCGGTTCTGGATGCACTGTAGGTGCTGCAGTGAGACTCCCTATGCGAGATAAGATCATATCGATAGAGAATTTGATGGCGATCATTCTGGCATAGCTAGATTCTCTGTACGATGAGTAGATCAAAAGTTATGGCCGAAAAACACGTTTCGACGCATTTTGCACGGTATACGGTAATGGATGCACTGTAGGTGCTGCAGTGAGACTCCCTATGCGAGATAAGATCATATCGATAGAGAATTTGATGGCGATCATTCTGGCATAGCTAGATTCTCTGTACGATGAGTAGATCAAAAGTTATGCCCGAAAAACACGTTTTGACGCATTTTGCACGGTATACGGTAATGGATGCACTGCAGGTGCTCCAGTGAGACTCCCTATGCGAGATAAGATCATATCGATAGAGAATTTGATGGCGATCATTCTGGCATAGCTAGATTCTCTGTACGATGAGTAGATCAAAAGTTATGCCCGAAAAACACGTTTTGACGCATTTTGCACCTATGTCGGTAATGGATGCACTGCAGGTGCTCCAGTGAGACTCCCTATGCGAGATAAGATCATATCGATAGAGAATTTGATGGCGATCATTCTGACATATCTAGATTCTCTGTACGATGAGTAGATCAAAAGTTATGCCCGAAAAACACGTTTTGACGCATTTTGCACCTATGTCGGTAATGGATGCACTGCAGGTGCTCCAGTGAGACTCCCTATGCGAGATAAGATCATATCGATAGAGAATTTGATGGCGATCATTCTGACATATCTAGATTCTCTGTACGATGAGTAGATCAAAAGTTATGCCCGAAAAACACGTTTTGACGCATTTTGCACCTATGTCGGTAATGGATGCACTGCAGGTGCTCCAGTGAGACTCCCTATGCGAGATAAGATCATATCGATAGAGAATTTGATGGCGATCATTCTGACATATCTAGATTCTCTGTACGATGAGTAGATCAAAAGTTATGCCCGAAAAACACGTTTTGACGCATTTTGCACCTATGTCGGTTCTGGATGCACTGTAGGTGCTGCAGTGAGACTCCCTATGCGAGATAAGATCATATCGATAGAGAATTTGATGGCGATCATTCTGGCATAGCTAGATTCTCTGTACGATGAGTAGATCAAAAGTTATGGCCGAAAAACACGTTTCGACGCATTTTGCACGGTATACGGTAATGGATGCACTGTAGGTGCTGCAGTGAGACTCCCTATGCGAGATAAGATCATATCGATAGAGAATTTGATGGCGATCATTCTGGCATAGCTAGATTCTCTGTACGATGAGTAGATCAAAAGTTATGCCCGAAAAACACGTTTCGACGCATTTTGCACGGTATACGGTAATGGATGCACTGTAGGTGCTGCAGTGAGACTCCCTATGCGAGATAAGATCATATCGATAGAGAATTTGATGGCGATCATTCTGGCATAGCTAGATTCTCTGTACGATGAGTAGATCAAAAGTTATGCCCGAAAAACACGTTTTGACGCATTTTGCACCTATGTCGGTTCTGGATGCACTGTAGGTGCTGCAGTGAGACTCCCTATGCGAGATAAGATCATATCGATAGAGAATTTGATGGCGATCATTCTGGCATAGCTAGATTCTCTGTACGATGAGTAGATCAAAAGTTATGGCCGAAAAACACGTTTCGACGCATTTTGCACGGTATACGGTAATGGATGCACTGTAGGTGCTGCAGTGAGACTCCCTATGCGAGATAAGATCATATCGATAGAGAATTTGATGGCGATCATTCTGGCATAGCTAGATTCTCTGTACGATGAGTAGATCAAAAGTTATGCCCGAAAAACACGTTTTGACGCATTTTGCACGGTATACGGTAATGGATGCACTGCAGGTGCTCCAGTGAGACTCCCTATGCGAGATAAGATCATATCGATAGAGAATTTGATGGCGATCATTCTGGCATAGCTAGATTCTCTGTACGATGAGTAGATCAAAAGTTATGCCCGAAAAACACGTTTTGACGCATTTTGCACCTATGTCGGTAATGGATGCACTGCAGGTGCTCCAGTGAGACTCCCTATGCGAGATAAGATCATATCGATAGAGAATTTGATGGCGATCATTCTGACATATCTAGATTCTCTGTACGATGAGTAGATCAAAAGTTATGCCCGAAAAACACGTTTTGACGCATTTTGCACCTATGTCGGTAATGGATGCACTGCAGGTGCTCCAGTGAGACTCCCTATGCGAGATAAGATCATATCGATAGAGAATTTGATGGCGATCATTCTGACATATCTAGATTCTCTGTACGATGAGTAGATCAAAAGTTATGCCCGAAAAACACGTTTTGACGCATTTTGCACCTATGTCGGTAATGGATGCACTGCAGGTGCTCCAGTGAGACTCCCTATGCGAGATAAGATCATATCGATAGAGAATTTGATGGCGATCATTCTGACATATCTAGATTCTCTGTACGATGAGTAGATCAAAAGTTATGCCCGAAAAACACGTTTTGACGCATTTTGCACCTATGTCGGTTCTGGATGCACTGTAGGTGCTGCAGTGAGACTCCCTATGCGAGATAAGATCATATCGATAGAGAATTTGATGGCGATCATTCTGACATATCTAGATTCTCTGTACGATGAGTAGATCAAAAGTTATGCCCGAAAAACACGTTTTGACGCATTTTGCACGGTATACGGTAATGGATGCACTGTAGGTGCTGCAGTGAGACTCCCTATGCGAGATAAGATCATATCGATAGAGAATTTGATGGCGATCATTCTGGCATAGCTAGATTCTCTGTACGATGAGTAGATCAAAAGTTATGGCCGAAAAACACGTTTCGACGCATTTTGCACGGTATACGGTAATGGATGCACTGTAGGTGCTGCAGTGAGACTCCCTATGCGAGATAAGATCATATCGATAGAGAATTTGATGGCGATCATTCTGGCATAGCTAGATTCTCTGTACGATGAGTAGATCAAAAGTTATGCCCGAAAAACACGTTTTGACGCATTTTGCACCTATGTCGGTTCTGGATGCACTGTAGGTGCTGCAGTGAGACTCCCTATGCGAGATAAGATCATATCGATAGAGAATTTGATGGCGATCATTCTGACATATCTAGATTCTCTGTACGATGAGTAGATCAAAAGTTATGCCCGAAAAACACGTTTTGACGCATTTTGCACGGTATACGGTAATGGATGCACTGTAGGTGCTGCAGTGAGACTCCCTATGCGAGATAAGATCATATCGATAGAGAATTTGATGGCGATCATTCTGGCATAGCTAGATTCTCTGTACGATGAGTAGATCAAAAGTTATGGCCGAAAAACACGTTTCGACGCATTTTGCACGGTATACGGTAATGGATGCACTGTAGGTGCTGCAGTGAGACTCCCTATGCGAGTTAAGATCATATCGATAGAGAATTTGATGGCGATCATTCTGACATATCTAGATTCTCTGTACGATGAGTATATCAAAAGTTATGGCCGAAAAACACGTTTCGACGCATTTTGCACGGTATACGGTAATGGATGCACTGTAGGTGCTGCAGTGAGACTCCCTATGCGAGTTAAGATCATATCGATAGAGAATTTGATGGCGATCATTCTGACATATCTAGATTCTCTGTACGATGAGTAGATCAAAAGTTATGCCCGAAAAACACGTTTTGACGCATTTTGCACGGTATACGGTAATGGATGCACTGTAGGTGCTGCAGTGAGACTCCCTATGCGAGTTAAGATCATATCGATAGAGAATTTGATGGCGATCATTCTGGCATAGCTAGATTCTCTGTACGATGAGTAGATCAAAAGTTATGCCCGAAAAACACGTTTTGACGCATTTTGCACCTATGTCGGTTCTGGATGCACTGCAGGTGCTCCAGTGAGACTCCCTATGCGAGATAAGATCATATCGATAGAGAATTTGATGGCGATCATTCTGACATATCTAGATTCTCTGTACGATGAGTAGATCAAAAGTTATGCCCGAAAAACACGTTTTGACGCATTTTGCACGGTATACGGTAATGGATGCACTGTAGGTGCTGCAGTGAGACTCCCTATGCGAGTTAAGATCATATCGATAGAGAATTTGATGGCGATCATTCTGACATATCTAGATTCTCTGTACGATGAGTAGATCAAAAGTTATGCCCGAAAAACACGTTTTGACGCATTTTGCACCTATGTCGGTAATGGATGCACTGCAGGTGCTCCAGTGAGACTCCCTATGCGAGATAAGATCATATCGATAGAGAATTTGATGGCGATCATTCTGACATATCTAGATTCTCTGTACGATGAGTAGATCAAAAGTTATGGCCGAAAAACACGTTTCGACGCATTTTGCACGGTATACGGTAATGGATGCACTGTAGGTGCTGCAGTGAGACTCCCTATGCGAGATAAGATCATATCGATAGAGAATTTGATGGCGATCATTCTGGCATAGCTAGATTCTCTGTACGATGAGTAGATCAAAAGTTATGCCCGAAAAACACGTTTTGACGCATTTTGCACGGTATACGGTAATGGATGCACTGCAGGTGCTCCAGTGAGACTCCCTATGCGAGATAAGATCATATCGATAGAGAATTTGATGGCGATCATTCTGGCATAGCTAGATTCTCTGTACGATGAGTAGATCAAAAGTTATGCCCGAAAAACACGTTTTGACGCATTTTGCACCTATGTCGGTAATGGATGCACTGCAGGTGCTCCAGTGAGACTCCCTATGCGAGATAAGATCATATCGATAGAGAATTTGATGGCGATCATTCTGACATATCTAGATTCTCTGTACGATGAGTAGATCAAAAGTTATGCCCGAAAAACACGTTTTGACGCATTTTGCACCTATGTCGGTAATGGATGCACTGCAGGTGCTCCAGTGAGACTCCCTATGCGAGATAAGATCATATCGATAGAGAATTTGATGGCGATCATTCTGACATATCTAGATTCTCTGTACGATGAGTAGATCAAAAGTTATGCCCGAAAAACACGTTTTGACGCATTTTGCACCTATGTCGGTAATGGATGCACTGCAGGTGCTCCAGTGAGACTCCCTATGCGAGATAAGATCATATCGATAGAGAATTTGATGGCGATCATTCTGACATATCTAGATTCTCTGTACGATGAGTAGATCAAAAGTTATGCCCGAAAAACACGTTTTGACGCATTTTGCACCTATGTCGGTTCTGGATGCACTGTAGGTGCTGCAGTGAGACTCCCTATGCGAGATAAGATCATATCGATAGAGAATTTGATGGCGATCATTCTGACATATCTAGATTCTCTGTACGATGAGTAGATCAAAAGTTATGCCCGAAAAACACGTTTTGACGCATTTTGCACGGTATACGGTAATGGATGCACTGTAGGTGCTGCAGTGAGACTCCCTATGCGAGATAAGATCATATCGATAGAGAATTTGATGGCGATCATTCTGGCATAGCTAGATTCTCTGTACGATGAGTAGATCAAAAGTTATGGCCGAAAAACACGTTTCGACGCATTTTGCACGGTATACGGTAATGGATGCACTGTAGGTGCTGCAGTGAGACTCCCTATGCGAGTTAAGATCATATCGATAGAGAATTTGATGGCGATCATTCTGACATATCTAGATTCTCTGTACGATGAGTAGATCAAAAGTTATGCCCGAAAAACACGTTTTGACGCATTTTGCACGGTATACGGTAATGGATGCACTGCAGGTGCTCCAGTGAGACTCCCTATGCGAGATAAGATCATATCGATAGAGAATTTGATGGCGATCATTCTGGCATAGCTAGATTCTCTGTACGATGAGTAGATCAAAAGTTATGCCCGAAAAACACGTTTTGACGCATTTTGCACCTATGTCGGTAATGGATGCACTGCAGGTGCTCCAGTGAGACTCCCTATGCGAGATAAGATCATATCGATAGAGAATTTGATGGCGATCATTCTGACATATCTAGATTCTCTGTACGATGAGTAGATCAAAAGTTATGCCCGAAAAACACGTTTTGACGCATTTTGCACCTATGTCGGTAATGGATGCACTGCAGGTGCTCCAGTGAGACTCCCTATGCGAGATAAGATCATATCGATAGAGAATTTGATGGCGATCATTCTGACATATCTAGATTCTCTGTACGATGAGTAGATCAAAAGTTATGCCCGAAAAACACGTTTTGACGCATTTTGCACCTATGTCGGTAATGGATGCACTGCAGGTGCTCCAGTGAGACTCCCTATGCGAGATAAGATCATATCGATAGAGAATTTGATGGCGATCATTCTGACATATCTAGATTCTCTGTACGATGAGTAGATCAAAAGTTATGCCCGAAAAACACGTTTTGACGCATTTTGCACCTATGTCGGTAATGGATGCACTGTAGGTGCTGCAGTGAGACTCCCTATGCGATATAAGATCATATCGATAGAGAATTTGATGGCGATCATTCTGGCATAGCTAGATTCTCTGTACGATGAGTAGATCAAAAGTTATGCCCGAAAAACACGTTTTGACGCGTTTTGCACTGTATACGGTAATGGATGCACTGCAGGTGCTCCAGTGAGACTCCCTATGCGAGATAAGATCATATCGATAGAGAATTTGATGGCGATCATTCTGGCATAGCTAGATTCTCTGTACGATGAGTAGATCAAAAGTTATGCCCGAAAAACACGTTTTGACGCATTTTGCACCTATGTCGGTAATGGATGCACTGCAGGTGCTCCAGTGAGACTCCCTATGCGAGATAAGATCATATCGATAGAGAATTTGATGGCGATCATTCTGACATATCTAGATTCTCTGTACGATGAGTAGATCAAAAGTTATGCCCGAAAAACACGTTTTGACGCATTTTGCACCTATGTCGGTAATGGATGCACTGCAGGTGCTCCAGTGAGACTCCCTATGCGAGATAAGATCATATCGATAGAGAATTTGATGGCGATCATTCTGACATATCTAGATTCTCTGTACGATGAGTAGATCAAAAGTTATGCCCGAAAAACACGTTTTGACGCATTTTGCACCTATGTCGGTAATGGATGCACTGCAGGTGCTCCAGTGAGACTCCCTATGCGAGATAAGATCATATCGATAGAGAATTTGATGGCGATCATTCTGACATATCTAGATTCTCTGTACGATGAGTAGATCAAAAGTTATGCCCGAAAAACACGTTTTGACGCATTTTGCACCTATGTCGGTAATGGATGCACTGCAGGTGCTCCAGTGAGACTCCCTATGCGAGATAAGATCATATCGATAGAGAATTTGATGGCGATCATTCTGACATATCTAGATTCTCTGTACGATGAGTAGATCAAAAGTTATGCCCGAAAAACACGTTTTGACGCATTTTGCACCTATGTCGGTAATGGATGCACTGTAGGTGCTGCAGTGAGACTCCCTATGCGATATAAGATCATATCGATAGAGAATTTGATGGCGATCATTCTGGCATAGCTAGATTCTCTGTACGATGAGTAGATCAAAAGTTATGCCCGAAAAACACGTTTTGACGCGTTTTGCACTGTATACGGTAATGGATGCACTGCAGGTGCTCCAGTGAGACTCCCTATGCGAGATAAGATCATATCGATAGAGAATTTGATGGCGATCATTCTGGCATAGCTAGATTCTCTGTACGATGAGTAGATCAAAAGTTATGCCCGAAAAACACGTTTTGACGCATTTTGCACCTATGTCGGTAATGGATGCACTGCAGGTGCTCCAGTGAGACTCCCTATGCGAGATAAGATCATATCGATAGAGAATTTGATGGCGATCATTCTGACATATCTAGATTCTCTGTACGATGAGTAGATCAAAAGTTATGCCCGAAAAACACGTTTTGACGCATTTTGCACCTATGTCGGTAATG
This sequence comes from Heterorhabditis bacteriophora, assembly GCA_964036235.1. Lineage (NCBI taxonomy): Eukaryota > Metazoa > Nematoda > Chromadorea > Rhabditida > Heterorhabditidae > Heterorhabditis > Heterorhabditis bacteriophora. The sequence goes on from CAXIWP010000003.1 coordinate 37,454, forward strand.
GATGCACTGCAGGTGCTCCAGTGAGACTCCCTATGCGAGATAAGATCATATCGATAGAGAATTTGATGGCGATCATTCTGACATATCTAGATTCTCTGTACGATGAGTAGATCAAAAGTTATGCCCGAAAAACACGTTTTGACGCATTTTGCACCTATGTCGGTAATGGATGCACTGCAGGTGCTCCAGTGAGACTCCCTATGCGAGATAAGATCATATCGATAGAGAATTTGATGGCGATCATTCTGACATATCTAGATTCTCTGTACGATGAGTAGATCAAAAGTTATGCCCGAAAAACACGTTTTGACGCATTTTGCACCTATGTCGGTAATGGATGCACTGTAGGTGCTGCAGTGAGACTCCCTATGCGATATAAGATCATATCGATAGAGAATTTGATGGCGATCATTCTGGCATAGCTAGATTCTCTGTACGATGAGTAGATCAAAAGTTATGCCCGAAAAACACGTTTTGACGCATTTTGCACCTATGTCGGTAATGGATGCACTGTAGGTGCTGCAGTGAGACTCCCTATGCGAGATAAGATCATATCGATAGAGAATTTGATGGCGATCATTCTGGCATAGCTAGATTCTCTGTACGATGAGTAGATCAAAAGTTATGCCCGAAAAACACGTTTTGACGCGTTTTGCACTGTATACGGTAATGGATGCACTGCAGGTGCTCCAGTGAGACTCCCTATGCGAGATTAGATCATATCGATAGAGAATTTGATGGCGATCATTCTGACATATCTAGATTCTCTGTACGATGAGTAGATCAAAAGTTATGCCCGAAAAACACGTTTTGACGCATTTTGCACGGTATACGGTAATGGATGCACTGCAGGTGCTCCAGTGAGACTCCCTATGCGAGATAAGATCATATCGATAGAGAATTTGATGGCGATCATTCTGGCATAGCTAGATTCTCTGTACGATGAGTAGATCAAAAGTTATGCCCGAAAAACACGTTTTGACGCATTTTGCACCTATGTCGGTAATGGATGCACTGCAGGTGCTCCAGTGAGACTCCCTATGCGAGATAAGATCATATCGATAGAGAATTTGATGGCGATCATTCTGACATATCTAGATTCTCTGTACGATGAGTAGATCAAAAGTTATGCCCGAAAAACACGTTTTGACGCATTTTGCACCTATGTCGGTAATGGATGCACTGCAGGTGCTCCAGTGAGACTCCCTTTGCGAGATAAGATCATATCGATAGAGAATTTGATGGCGATCATTCTGACATATCTAGATTCTCTGTACGATGAGTAGATCAAAAGTTATGCCCGAAAAACACGTTTTGACGCGTTTTGCACTGTATACGGTAATGGATGCACTGTAGGTGCTGCAGTGAGACTCCCTATGCGAGATAAGATCATATCGATAGAGAATTTGATGGCGATCATTCTGGCATAGCTAGATTCTCTGTACGATGAGTAGATCAAAAGTTATGCCCGAAAAACACGTTTTGACGCATTTTGCACGGTATACGGTAATGGATGCACTGTAGGTGCTGCAGTGAGACTCCCTATGCGAGATAAGATCATGTCGATAGAGAATTTGATGGCGATCATTCTGACATATCTAGATTCTCTGTACGATGAGTAGATCAAAAGTTATGCCCGAAAAACACGTTTTGACGCATTTTGCACGGTATACGGTAATGGATGCACTGTAGGTGCTGCAGTGAGACTCCCTATGCGAGATAAGATCATATCGATAGAGAATTTGATGGCGATCATTCTGGCATAGCTAGATTCTCTGTACGATGAGTAGATCAAAAGTTATGCCCGAAAAACACGTTTTGACGCGTTTTGCACTGTATACGGTAATGGATGCACTGTAGGTGCTGCAGTGAGACTCCCTATGCGAGATAAGATCATATCGATAGAGAATTTGATGGCGATCATTCTGACATAGCTAGATTCTCTGTACGATGAGTAGATCAAAAGTTATGCCCGAAAAACACGTTTTGACGCGTTTTGCACTGTATACGGTAATGGATGCACTGCAGGTGCTCCAGTGAGACTCCCTATGCGAGATAAGATCATATCGATAGAGAATTTGATGGCGATCATTCTGGCGTAGCTAGATTCTCTGTACGATGAGTAGATCAAAAGTTATGCCCGAAAAACACGTTTTGACGCATTTTGCACCTATGTCGGTAATGGATGCACTGTAGGTGCTGCAGTGAGACTCCCTATGCGATATAAGATCATATCGATAGAGAATTTGATGGCGATCATTCTGACATATCTAGATTCTCTGTACGATGAGTAGATCAAAAGTTATGCCCGAAAAACACGTTTTGACGCATTTTGCACGGTATACGGTAATGGATGCACTGTAGGTGCTGCAGTGAGACTCCCTATGCGAGATAAGATCATATCGATAGAGAATTTGATGGCGATCATTCTGGCATAGCTAGATTCTCTGTACGATGAGTAGATCAAAAGTTATGCCCGAAAAACACGTTTTGACGCGTTTTGCACTGTATACGGTAATGGATGCACTGTAGGTGCTGCAGTGAGACTCCCTATGCGAGATAAGATCATATCGATAGAGAATTTGATGGCGATCATTCTGACATAGCTAGATTCTCTGTACGATGAGTAGATCAAAAGTTATGCCCGAAAAACACGTTTTGACGCGTTTTGCACTGTATACGGTAATGGATGCACTGCAGGTGCTCCAGTGAGACTCCCTATGCGAGATAAGATCATATCGATAGAGAATTTGATGGCGATCATTCTGGCGTAGCTAGATTCTCTGTACGATGAGTAGATCAAAAGTTATGCCCGAAAAACACGTTTTGACGCGTTTTGCACTGTATACGGTAATGGATGCACTGTAGGTGCTGCAGTGAGACTCCCTATGCGAGATAAGATCATATCGATAGAGAATTTGATGGCGATCATTCTGACATAGCTAGATTCTCTGTACGATGAGTAGATCAAAAGTTATGCCCGAAAAACACGTTTTGACGCATTTTGCACGGTATACGGTAATGGATGCACTGTAGGTGCTGCAGTGAGACTCCCTATGCGATATAAGATCATATCGATAGAGAATTTGATGGCGATCATTCTGGCGTAGCTAGATTCTCTGTACGATGAGTAGATCAAAAGTTATGCCCGAAAAACACGTTTTGACGCGTTTTGCACTGTATACGGTAATGGATGCACTGTAGGTGCTGCAGTGAGACTCCCTATGCGAGATAAGATCATATCGATAGAGAATTTGATGGCGATCATTCTGGCATAGCTAGATTCTCTGTACGATGAGTAGATCAAAAGTTATGCCCGAAAAACACGTTTTGACGCATTTTGCACGGTATACGGTAATGGATGCACTGTAGGTGCTGCAGTGAGACTCCCTATGCGAGATAAGATCATATCGATAGAGAATTTGATGGCGATCATTCTGGCATAGCTAGATTCTCTGTACGATGAGTAGATCAAAAGTTATGCCCGAAAAACACGTTTTGACGCGTTTTGCACTGTATACGGTAATGGATGCACTGTAGGTGCTGCAGTGAGACTCCCTATGCGAGATAAGATCATATCGATAGAGAATTTGATGGCGATCATTCTGACATAGCTAGATTCTCTGTACGATGAGTAGATCAAAAGTTATGCCCGAAAAACACGTTTTGACGCGTTTTGCACTGTATACGGTAATGGATGCACTGCAGGTGCTCCAGTGAGACTCCCTATGCGAGATAAGATCATATCGATAGAGAATTTGATGGCGATCATTCTGGCGTAGCTAGATTCTCTGTACGATGAGTAGATCAAAAGTTATGCCCGAAAAACACGTTTTGACGCGTTTTGCACTGTATACGGTAATGGATGCACTGTAGGTGCTGCAGTGAGACTCCCTATGCGAGATAAGATCATATCGATAGAGAATTTGATGGCGATCATTCTGACATAGCTAGATTCTCTGTACGATGAGTAGATCAAAAGTTATGCCCGAAAAACACGTTTTGACGCATTTTGCACGGTATACGGTAATGGATGCACTGTAGGTGCTGCAGTGAGACTCCCTATGCGATATAAGATCATATCGATAGAGAATTTGATGGCGATCATTCTGGCGTAGCTAGATTCTCTGTACGATGAGTAGATCAAAAGTTATGCCCGAAAAACACGTTTTGACGCGTTTTGCACTGTATACGGTAATGGATGCACTGTAGGTGCTGCAGTGAGACTCCCTATGCGAGATAAGATCATATCGATAGAGAATTTGATGGCGATCATTCTGGCATAGCTAGATTCTCTGTACGATGAGTAGATCAAAAGTTATGCCCGAAAAACACGTTTTGACGCATTTTGCACGGTATACGGTAATGGATGCACTGTAGGTGCTGCAGTGAGACTCCCTATGCGAGATAAGATCATATCGATAGAGAATTTGATGGCGATCATTCTGGCATAGCTAGATTCTCTGTACGATGAGTAGATCAAAAGTTATGCCCGAAAAACACGTTTTGACGCGTTTTGCACTGTATACGGTAATGGATGCACTGCAGGTGCTCCAGTGAGACTCCCTATGCGAGATAAGATCATATCGATAGAGAATTTGATGGCGATCATTCTGGCATAGCTAGATTCTCTGTACGATGAGTAGATCAAAAGTTATGCCCGAAAAACACGTTTTGACGCGTTTTGCACTGTATACGGTAATGGATGCACTGTAGGTGCTGCAGTGAGACTCCCTATGCGAGATAAGATCATATCGATAGAGAATTTGATGGCGATCATTCTGGCATAGCTAGATTCTCTGTACGATGAGTAGATCAAAAGTTATGCCCGAAAAACACGTTTTGACGCGTTTTGCACTGTATACGGTAATGGATGCACTGTAGGTGCTGCAGTGAGACTCCCTATGCGATATAAGATCATATCGATAGAGAATTTGATGGCGATCATTCTGACATAGCTAGATTCTCTGTACGATGAGTAGATCAAAAGTTATGCCCGAAAAACACGTTTTGACGCGTTTTGCACTGTATACGGTAATGGATGCACTGCAGGTGCTCCAGTGAGACTCCCTATGCGAGATAAGATCATATCGATAGAGAATTTGATGGCGATCATTCTGGCGTAGCTAGATTCTCTGTACGATGAGTAGATCAAAAGTTATGCCCGAAAAACACGTTTTGACGCGTTTTGCACTGTATACGGTAATGGATGCACTGTAGGTGCTGCAGTGAGACTCCCTATGCGAGATAAGATCATATCGATAGAGAATTTGATGGCGATCATTCTGGCATAGCTAGATTCTCTGTACGATGAGTAGATCAAAAGTTATGCCCGAAAAACACGTTTTGACGCATTTTGCACGGTATACGGTAATGGATGCACTGTAGGTGCTGCAGTGAGACTCCCTATGCGAGATAAGATCATATCGATAGAGAATTTGATGGCGATCATTCTGGCATAGCTAGATTCTCTGTACGATGAGTAGATCAAAAGTTATGCCCGAAAAACACGTTTTGACGCGTTTTGCACTGTATACGGTAATGGATGCACTGTAGGTGCTGCAGTGAGACTCCCTATGCGAGATAAGATCATATCGATAGAGAATTTGATGGCGATCATTCTGGCATAGCTAGATTCTCTGTACGATGAGTAGATCAAAAGTTATGCCCGAAAAACACGTTTTGACGCGTTTTGCACTGTATACGGTAATGGATGCACTGCAGGTGCTCCAGTGAGACTCCCTATGCGAGATAAGATCATATCGATAGAGAATTTGATGGCGATCATTCTGGCGTAGCTAGATTCTCTGTACGATGAGTAGATCAAAAGTTATGCCCGAAAAACACGTTTTGACGCGTTTTGCACTGTATACGGTAATGGATGCACTGTAGGTGCTGCAGTGAGACTCCCTATGCGAGATAAGATCATATCGATAGAGAATTTGATGGCGATCATTCTGACATAGCTAGATTCTCTGTACGATGAGTAGATCAAAAGTTATGCCCGAAAAACACGTTTTGACGCATTTTGCACGGTATACGGTAATGGATGCACTGTAGGTGCTGCAGTGAGACTCCCTATGCGATATAAGATCATATCGATAGAGAATTTGATGGCGATCATTCTGGCGTAGCTAGATTCTCTGTACGATGAGTAGATCAAAAGTTATGCCCGAAAAACACGTTTTGACGCGTTTTGCACTGTATACGGTAATGGATGCACTGTAGGTGCTGCAGTGAGACTCCCTATGCGAGATAAGATCATATCGATAGAGAATTTGATGGCGATCATTCTGGCATAGCTAGATTCTCTGTACGATGAGTAGATCAAAAGTTATGCCCGAAAAACACGTTTTGACGCATTTTGCACGGTATACGGTAATGGATGCACTGTAGGTGCTGCAGTGAGACTCCCTATGCGAGATAAGATCATATCGATAGAGAATTTGATGGCGATCATTCTGGCATAGCTAGATTCTCTGTACGATGAGTAGATCAAAAGTTATGCCCGAAAAACACGTTTTGACGCGTTTTGCACTGTATACGGTAATGGATGCACTGCAGGTGCTCCAGTGAGACTCCCTATGCGAGATAAGATCATATCGATAGAGAATTTGATGGCGATCATTCTGGCATAGCTAGATTCTCTGTACGATGAGTAGATCAAAAGTTATGCCCGAAAAACACGTTTTGACGCATTTTGCACGGTATACGGTAATGGATGCACTGTAGGTGCTGCAGTGAGACTCCCTATGCGAGATAAGATCATATCGATAGAGAATTTGATGGCGATCATTCTGGCATAGCTAGATTCTCTGTACGATGAGTAGATCAAAAGTTATGCCCGAAAAACACGTTTTGACGCGTTTTGCACTGTATACGGTAATGGATGCACTGTAGGTGCTGCAGTGAGACTCCCTATGCGAGATAAGATCATATCGATAGAGAATTTGATGGCGATCATTCTGACATAGCTAGATTCTCTGTACGATGAGTAGATCAAAAGTTATGCCCGAAAAACACGTTTTGACGCATTTTGCACGGTATACGGTAATGGATGCACTGTAGGTGCTGCAGTGAGACTCCCTATGCGAGATAAGATCATATCGATAGAGAATTTGATGGCGATCATTCTGGCATAGCTAGATTCTCTGTACGATGAGTAGATCAAAAGTTATGCCCGAAAAACACGTTTTGACGCGTTTTGCACTGTATACGGTAATGGATGCACTGTAGGTGCTGCAGTGAGACTCCCTATGCGAGATAAGATCATATCGATAGAGAATTTGATGGCGATCATTCTGACATAGCTAGATTCTCTGTACGATGAGTAGATCAAAAGTTATGCCCGAAAAACACGTTTTGACGCGTTTTGCACTGTATACGGTAATGGATGCACTGCAGGTGCTCCAGTGAGACTCCCTATGCGAGATAAGATCATATCGATAGAGAATTTGATGGCGATCATTCTGGCGTAGCTAGATTCTCTGTACGATGAGTAGATCAAAAGTTATGCCCGAAAAACACGTTTTGACGCGTTTTGCACTGTATACGGTAATGGATGCACTGTAGGTGCTGCAGTGAGACTCCCTATGCGAGATAAGATCATATCGATAGAGAATTTGATGGCGATCATTCTGACATAGCTAGATTCTCTGTACGATGAGTAGATCAAAAGTTATGCCCGAAAAACACGTTTTGACGCGTTTTGCACTGTATACGGTAATGGATGCACTGTAGGTGCTGCAGTGAGACTCCCTATGCGAGATAAGATCATATCGATAGAGAATTTGATGGCGATCATTCTGGCATAGCTAGATTCTCTGTACGATGAGTAGATCAAAAGTTATGCCCGAAAAACACGTTTTGACGCGTTTTGCACTGTATACGGTAATGGATGCACTGTAGGTGCTGCAGTGAGACTCCCTATGCGAGATAAGATCATATCGATAGAGAATTTGATGGCGATCATTCTGGCATAGCTAGATTCTCTGTACGATGAGTAGATCAAAAGTTATGCCCGAAAAACACGTTTTGACGCGTTTTGCACTGTATACGGTAATGGATGCACTGTAGGTGCTGCAGTGAGACTCCCTATGCGAGATAAGATCATATCGATAGAGAATTTGATGGCGATCATTCTGACATAGCTAGATTCTCTGTACGATGAGTAGATCAAAAGTTATGCCCGAAAAACACGTTTTGACGCGTTTTGCACTGTATACGGTAATGGATGCACTGCAGGTGCTCCAGTGAGACTCCCTATGCGAGATAAGATCATATCGATAGAGAATTTGATGGCGATCATTCTGGCGTAGCTAGATTCTCTGTACGATGAGTAGATCAAAAGTTATGCCCGAAAAACACGTTTTGACGCGTTTTGCACTGTATACGGTAATGGATGCACTGTAGGTGCTGCAGTGAGACTCCCTATGCGAGATAAGATCATATCGATAGAGAATTTGATGGCGATCATTCTGACATAGCTAGATTCTCTGTACGATGAGTAGATCAAAAGTTATGCCCGAAAAACACGTTTTGACGCATTTTGCACGGTATACGGTAATGGATGCACTGTAGGTGCTGCAGTGAGACTCCCTATGCGATATAAGATCATATCGATAGAGAATTTGATGGCGATCATTCTGGCGTAGCTAGATTCTCTGTACGATGAGTAGATCAAAAGTTATGCCCGAAAAACACGTTTTGACGCGTTTTGCACTGTATACGGTAATGGATGCACTGTAGGTGCTGCAGTGAGACTCCCTATGCGAGATAAGATCATATCGATAGAGAATTTGATGGCGATCATTCTGGCATAGCTAGATTCTCTGTACGATGAGTAGATCAAAAGTTATGCCCGAAAAACACGTTTTGACGCATTTTGCACGGTATACGGTAATGGATGCACTGTAGGTGCTGCAGTGAGACTCCCTATGCGAGATAAGATCATATCGATAGAGAATTTGATGGCGATCATTCTGGCATAGCTAGATTCTCTGTACGATGAGTAGATCAAAAGTTATGCCCGAAAAACACGTTTTGACGCGTTTTGCACTGTATACGGTAATGGATGCACTGCAGGTGCTCCAGTGAGACTCCCTATGCGAGATAAGATCATATCGATAGAGAATTTGATGGCGATCATTCTGGCGTAGCTAGATTCTCTGTACGATGAGTAGATCAAAAGTTATGCCCGAAAAACACGTTTTGACGCGTTTTGCACTGTATACGGTAATGGATGCACTGTAGGTGCTGCAGTGAGACTCCCTATGCGAGATAAGATCATATCGATAGAGAATTTGATGGCGATCATTCTGACATAGCTAGATTCTCTGTACGATGAGTAGATCAAAAGTTATGCCCGAAAAACACGTTTTGACGCATTTTGCACGGTATACGGTAATGGATGCACTGTAGGTGCTGCAGTGAGACTCCCTATGCGATATAAGATCATATCGATAGAGAATTTGATGGCGATCATTCTGGCGTAGCTAGATTCTCTGTACGATGAGTAGATCAAAAGTTATGCCCGAAAAACACGTTTTGACGCGTTTTGCACTGTATACGGTAATGGATGCACTGCAGGTGCTGCAGTGAGACTCCCTATGCGATATAAGATCATATCGATAGAGAATTTGATGGCGATCATTCTGGCGTAGCTAGATTCTCTGTACGATGAGTAGATCAAAAGTTATGCCCGAAAAACACGTTTTGACGCATTTTGCACCTATGTCGGTAATGGATGCACTGCAGGTGCTCCAGTGAGACTCCCTATGCGAGATAAGATCATATCGATAGAGAATTTGATGGCGATCATTCTGGCGTAGCTAGATTCTCTGTACGATGAGTAGATCAAAAGTTATGCCCGAAAAACACGTTTTGACGCGTTTTGCACTGTATACGGTAATGGATGCACTGCAGGTGCTCCAGTGAGACTCCCTATGCGAGATAAGATCATATCGATAGAGAATTTGATGGCGATCATTCTGGCGTAGCTAGATTCTCTGTACGATGAGTAGATCAAAAGTTATGCCCGAAAAACACGTTTTGACGCGTTTTGCACTGTATACGGTAATGGATGCACTGTAGGTGCTGCAGTGAGACTCCCTATGCGAGATAAGATCATATCGATAGAGAATTTGATGGCGATCATTCTGACATAGCTAGATTCTCTGTACGATGAGTAGATCAAAAGTTATGCCCGAAAAACACGTTTTGACGCATTTTGCACGGTATACGGTAATGGATGCACTGTAGGTGCTGCAGTGAGACTCCCTATGCGATATAAGATCATATCGATAGAGAATTTGATGGCGATCATTCTGGCGTAGCTAGATTCTCTGTACGATGAGTAGATCAAAAGTTATGCCCGAAAAACACGTTTTGACGCGTTTTGCACTGTATACGGTAATGGATGCACTGCAGGTGCTGCAGTGAGACTCCCTATGCGATATAAGATCATATCGATAGAGAATTTGATGGCGATCATTCTGGCGTAGCTAGATTCTCTGTACGATGAGTAGATCAAAAGTTATGCCCGAAAAACACGTTTTGACGCATTTTGCACCTATGTCGGTAATGGATGCACTGCAGGTGCTCCAGTGAGACTCCCTATGCGAGATAAGATCATATCGATAGAGAATTTGATGGCGATCATTCTGACATATCTAGATTCTCTGTACGATGAGTAGATCAAAAGTTATGCCCGAAAAACACGTTTTGACGCATTTTGCACCTATGTCGGTAATGGATGCACTGCAGGTGCTCCAGTGAGACTCCCTATGCGAGATAAGATCATATCGATAGAGAATTTGATGGCGATCATTCTGACATATCTAGATTCTCTGTACGATGAGTAGATCAAAAGTTATGCCCGAAAAACACGTTTTGACGCATTTTGCACCTATGTCGGTAATGGATGCACTGTAGGTGCTGCAGTGAGACTCCCTATGCGATATAAGATCATATCGATAGAGAATTTGATGGCGATCATTCTGGCATAGCTAGATTCTCTGTACGATGAGTAGATCAAAAGTTATGCCCGAAAAACACGTTTTGACGCATTTTGCACCTATGTCGGTAATGGATGCACTGTAGGTGCTGCAGTGAGACTCCCTATGCGAGATAAGATCATATCGATAGAGAATTTGATGGCGATCATTCTGACATATCTAGATTCTCTGTACGATGAGTAGATCAAAAGTTATGCCCGAAAAACACGTTTTGACGCATTTTGCACCTATGTCGGTAATGGATGCACTGTAGGTGCTGCAGTGAGACTCCCTATGCGATATAAGATCATATCGATAGAGAATTTGATGGCGATCATTCTGGCATAGCTAGATTCTCTGTACGATGAGTAGATCAAAAGTTATGCCCGAAAAACACGTTTTGACGCATTTTGCACCTATGTCGGTAATGGATGCACTGTAGGTGCTGCAGTGAGACTCCCTATGCGAGATAAGATCATATCGATAGAGAATTTGATGGCGATCATTCTGGCATAGCTAGATTCTCTGTACGATGAGTAGATCAAAAGTTATGCCCGAAAAACACGTTTTGACGCGTTTTGCACTGTATACGGTAATGGATGCACTGCAGGTGCTCCAGTGAGACTCCCTATGCGAGATTAGATCATATCGATAGAGAATTTGATGGCGATCATTCTGACATATCTAGATTCTCTGTACGATGAGTAGATCAAAAGTTATGCCCGAAAAACACGTTTTGACGCGTTTTGCACTGTATACGGTAATGGATGCACTGCAGGTGCTCCAGTGAGACTCCCTATGCGAGATAAGATCATATCGATAGAGAATTTGATGGCGATCATTCTGACATAGCTAGATTCTCTGTACGATGAGTAGATCAAAAGTTATGCCCGAAAAACACGTTTTGACGCATTTTGCACGGTATACGGTAATGGATGCACTGTAGGTGCTGCAGTGAGACTCCCTATGCGATATAAGATCATATCGATAGAGAATTTGATGGCGATCATTCTGGCATAGCTAGATTCTCTGTACGATGAGTAGATCAAAAGTTATGCCCGAAAAACACGTTTTGACGCATTTTGCACCTATGTCGGTAATGGATGCACTGCAGGTGCTCCAGTGAGACTCCCTATGCGAGATAAGATCATATCGATAGAGAATTTGATGGCGATCATTCTGACATATCTAGATTCTCTGTACGATGAGTAGATCAAAAGTTATGCCCGAAAAACACGTTTTGACGCATTTTGCACGGTATACGGTAATGGATGCACTGTAGGTGCTGCAGTGAGACTCCCTATGCGATATAAGATCATATCGATAGAGAATTTGATGGCGATCATTCTGGCATAGCTAGATTCTCTGTACGATGAGTAGATCAAAAGTTATGCCCGAAAAACACGTTTTGACGCATTTTGCACCTATGTCGGTAATGGATGCACTGCAGGTGCTCCAGTGAGACTCCCTATGCGAGATAAGATCATATCGATAGAGAATTTGATGGCGATCATTCTGACATATCTAGATTCTCTGTACGATGAGTAGATCAAAAGTTATGCCCGAAAAACACGTTTTGACGCATTTTGCACGGTATACGGTAATGGATGCACTGTAGGTGCTGCAGTGAGACTCCCTATGCGAGATAAGATCATATCGATAGAGAATTTGATGGCGATCATTCTGACATAGCTAGATTCTCTGTACGATGAGTAGATCAAAAGTTATGCCCGAAAAACACGTTTTGACGCATTTTGCACGGTATACGGTAATGGATGCACTGTAGGTGCTGCAGTGAGACTCCCTATGCGATATAAGATCATATCGATAGAGAATTTGATGGCGATCATTCTGGCATAGCTAGATTCTCTGTACGATGAGTAGATCAAAAGTTATGCCCGAAAAACACGTTTTGACGCGTTTTGCACTGTATACGGTAATGGATGCACTGCAGGTGCTCCAGTGAGACTCCCTATGCGAGATAAGATCATATCGATAGAGAATTTGATGGCGATCATTCTGACATAGCTAGATTCTCTGTACGATGAGTAGATCAAAAGTTATGCCCGAAAAACACGTTTTGACGCATTTTGCACGGTATACGGTAATGGATGCACTGTAGGTGCTGCAGTGAGACTCCCTATGCGATATAAGATCATATCGATAGAGAATTTGATGGCGATCATTCTGGCATAGCTAGATTCTCTGTACGATGAGTAGATCAAAAGTTATGCCCGAAAAACACGTTTTGACGCATTTTGCACCTATGTCGGTAATGGATGCACTGCAGGTGCTCCAGTTAGACTCCCTATGCGAGATAAGATCATATCGATAGAGAATTTGATGGCGATCATTCTGACATATCTAGATTCTCTGTACGATGAGTAGATCAAAAGTTATGCCCGAAAAACACGTTTTGACGCATTTTGCACGGTATACGGTAATGGATGCACTGTAGGTGCTGCAGTGAGACTCCCTATGCGAGATAAGATCATATCGATAGAGAATTTGATGGCGATCATTCTGACATAGCTAGATTCTCTGTACGATGAGTAGATCAAAAGTTATGCCCGAAAAACACGTTTTGACGCATTTTGCACGGTATACGGTAATGGATGCACTGTAGGTGCTGCAGTGAGACTCCCTATGCGATATAAGATCATATCGATAGAGAATTTGATGGCGATCATTCTGGCATAGCTAGATTCTCTGTACGATGAGTAGATCAAAAGTTATGCCCGAAAAACACGTTTTGACGCATTTTGCACGGTATACGGTAATGGATGCACTGTAGGTGCTGCAGTGAGACTCCCTATGCGATATAAGATCATATCGATAGAGAATTTGATGGCGATCATTCTGGCATAGCTAGATTCTCTGTACGATGAGTAGATCAAAAGTTATGCCCGAAAAACACGTTTTGACGCATTTTGCACGGTATACGGTAATGGATGCACTGTAGGTGCTGCAGTGAGACTCCCTATGCGATATAAGATCATATCGATAGAGAATTTGATGGCGATCATTCTGGCATAGCTAGATTCTCTGTACGATGAGTAGATCAAAAGTTATGCCCGAAAAACACGTTTTGACGCATTTTGCACCTATGTCGGTAATGGATGCACTGCAGGTGCTGCAGTGAGACTCCCTATGCGATATAAGATCATATCGATAGAGAATTTGATGGCGATCATTCTGGCATAGCTAGATTCTCTGTACGATGAGTAGATCAAAAGTTATGCCCGAAAAACACGTTTTGACGCATTTTGCACGGTATACGGTAATGGATGCACTGTAGGTGCTGCAGTGAGACTCCCTATGCGATATAAGATCATATCGATAGAGAATTTGATGGCGATCATTCTGGCATAGCTAGATTCTCTGTACGATGAGTAGATCAAAAGTTATGCCCGAAAAACACGTTTTGACGCATTTTGCACGGTATACGGTAATGGATGCACTGTAGGTGCTGCAGTGAGACTCCCTATGCGATATAAGATCATATCGATAGAGAATTTGATGGCGATCATTCTGGCATAGCTAGATTCTCTGTACGATGAGTAGATCAAAAGTTATGCCCGAAAAACACGTTTTGACGCATTTTGCACCTATGTCGGTAATGGATGCACTGCAGGTGCTGCAGTGAGACTCCCTATGCGATATAAGATCATATCGATAGAGAATTTGATGGCGATCATTCTGGCATAGCTAGATTCTCTGTACGATGAGTAGATCAAAAGTTATGCCCGAAAAACACGTTTTGACGCATTTTGCACGGTATACGGTAATGGATGCACTGTAGGTGCTGCAGTGAGACTCCCTATGCGAGATAAGATCATATCGATAGAGAATTTGATGGCGATCATTCTGACATAGCTAGATTCTCTGTACGATGAGTAGATCAAAAGTTATGCCCGAAAAACACGTTTTGACGCATTTTGCACGGTATACGGTAATGGATGCACTGTAGGTGCTGCAGTGAGACTCCCTATGCGATATAAGATCATATCGATAGAGAATTTGATGGCGATCATTCTGGCATAGCTAGATTCTCTGTACGATGAGTAGATCAAAAGTTATGCCCGAAAAACACGTTTTGACGCGTTTTGCACTGTATACGGTAATGGATGCACTGCAGGTGCTCCAGTGAGACTCCCTATGCGAGATAAGATCATATCGATAGAGAATTTGATGGCGATCATTCTGACATAGCTAGATTCTCTGTACGATGAGTAGATCAAAAGTTATGCCCGAAAAACACGTTTTGACGCATTTTGCACGGTATACGGTAATGGATGCACTGTAGGTGCTGCAGTGAGACTCCCTATGCGATATAAGATCATATCGATAGAGAATTTGATGGCGATCATTCTGGCATAACTAGATTCTCTGTACGATGAGTAGATCAAAAGTTATGCCCGAAAAACACGTTTTGACGCGTTTTGCACTGTATACGGTAATGGATGCACTGCAGGTGCTCCAGTGAGACTCCCTATGCGAGATAAGATCATATCGATAGAGAATTTGATGGCGATCATTCTGACATAGCTAGATTCTCTGTACGATGAGTAGATCAAAAGTTATGCCCGAAAAACACGTTTTGACGCATTTTGCACGGTATACGGTAATGGATGCACTGTAGGTGCTGCAGTGAGACTCCCTATGCGATATAAGATCATATCGATAGAGAATTTGATGGCGATCATTCTGGCATAGCTAGATTCTCTGTACGATGAGTAGATCAAAAGTTATGCCCGAAAAACACGTTTTGACGCATTTTGCACCTATGTCGGTAATGGATGCACTGCAGGTGCTCCAGTGAGACTCCCTATGCGAGATAAGATCATATCGATAGAGAATTTGATGGCGATCATTCTGACATATCTAGATTCTCTGTACGATGAGTAGATCAAAAGTTATGCCCGAAAAACACGTTTTGACGCATTTTGCACGGTATACGGTAATGGATGCACTGTAGGTGCTGCAGTGAGACTCCCTATGCGAGATAAGATCATATCGATAGAGAATTTGATGGCGATCATTCTGACATAGCTAGATTCTCTGTACGATGAGTAGATCAAAAGTTATGCCCGAAAAACACGTTTTGACGCATTTTGCACGGTATACGGTAATGGATGCACTGTAGGTGCTCCAGTGAGACTCCCTATGCGAGATAAGATCATATCGATAGAGAATTTGATGGCGATCATTCTGACATAGCTAGATTCTCTGTACGATGAGTAGATCAAAAGTTATGCCCGAAAAACACGTTTTGACGCATTTTGCACGGTATACGGTAATGGATGCACTGTAGGTGCTCCAGTGAGACTCCCTATGCGAGATAAGATCATATCGATAGAGAATTTGATGGCGATCATTCTGACATAGCTAGATTCTCTGTACGATGAGTAGATCAAAAGTTATGCCCGAAAAACACGTTTTGACGCATTTTGCACGGTATACGGTAATGGATGCACTGTAGGTGCTCCAGTGAGACTCCCTATGCGAGATAAGATCATATCGATAGAGAATTTGATGGCGATCATTCTGACATAGCTAGATTCTCTGTACGATGAGTAGATCAAAAGTTATGCCCGAAAAACACGTTTTGACGCATTTTGCACGGTATACGGTAATGGATGCACTGTAGGTGCTGCAGTGAGACTCCCTATGCGATATAAGATCATATCGATAGAGAATTTGATGGCGATCATTCTGGCATAGCTAGATTCTCTGTACGATGAGTAGATCAAAAGTTATGCCCGAAAAACACGTTTTGACGCGTTTTGCACTGTATACGGTAATGGATGCACTGCAGGTGCTCCAGTGAGACTCCCTATGCGAGATAAGATCATATCGATAGAGAATTTGATGGCGATCATTCTGACATAGCTAGATTCTCTGTACGATGAGTAGATCAAAAGTTATGCCCGAAAAACACGTTTTGACGCATTTTGCACGGTATACGGTAATGGATGCACTGTAGGTGCTGCAGTGAGACTCCCTATGCGATATAAGATCATATCGATAGAGAATTTGATGGCGATCATTCTGGCATAGCTAGATTCTCTGTACGATGAGTAGATCAAAAGTTATGCCCGAAAAACACGTTTTGACGCGTTTTGCACTGTATACGGTAATGGATGCACTGCAGGTGCTCCAGTGAGACTCCCTATGCGAGATAAGATCATATCGATAGAGAATTTGATGGCGATCATTCTGACATAGCTAGATTCTCTGTACGATGAGTAGATCAAAAGTTATGCCCGAAAAACACGTTTTGACGCATTTTGCACGGTATACGGTAATGGATGCACTGTAGGTGCTGCAGTGAGACTCCCTATGCGATATAAGATCATATCGATAGAGAATTTGATGGCGATCATTCTGGCATAGCTAGATTCTCTGTACGATGAGTAGATCAAAAGTTATGCCCGAAAAACACGTTTTGACGCATTTTGCACCTATGTCGGTAATGGATGCACTGCAGGTGCTCCAGTGAGACTCCCTATGCGAGATAAGATCATATCGATAGAGAATTTGATGGCGATCATTCTGACATATCTAGATTCTCTGTACGATGAGTAGATCAAAAGTTATGCCCGAAAAACACGTTTTGACGCATTTTGCACGGTATACGGTAATGGATGCACTGTAGGTGCTGCAGTGAGACTCCCTATGCGAGATAAGATCATATCGATAGAGAATTTGATGGCGATCATTCTGACATATCTAGATTCTCTGTACGATGAGTAGATCAAAAGTTATGCCCGAAAAACACGTTTTGACGCGTTTTGCACTGTATACGGTAATGGATGCACTGCAGGTGCTCCAGTGAGACTCCCTATGCGAGATAAGATCATATCGATAGAGAATTTGATGGCGATCATTCTGACATAGATAGATTCTCTGTACGATGAGTAGATCAAAAGTTATGCCCGAAAAACACGTTTTGACGCATTTTGCACGGTATACGGTAATGGATGCACTGTAGGTGCTGCAGTGAGACTCCCTATGCGATATAAGATCATATCGATAGAGAATTTGATGGCGATCATTCTGGCATAGCTAGATTCTCTGTACGATGAGTAGATCAAAAGTTATGCCCGAAAAACACGTTTTGACGCATTTTGCACCTATGTCGGTAATGGATGCACTGCAGGTGCTGCAGTGAGACTCCCTATGCGATATAAGATCATATCGATAGAGAATTTGATGGCGATCATTCTGGCATAGCTAGATTCTCTGTACGATGAGTAGATCAAAAGTTATGCCCGAAAAACACGTTTTGACGCATTTTGCACCTATGTCGGTAATGGATGCACTGCAGGTGCTCCAGTGAGACTCCCTATGCGAGATAAGATCATGTCGATAGAGAATTTGATGGCGATCATTCTGGCATAGCTAGATTCTCTGTACGATGAGTAGATCAAAAGTTATGCCCGAAAAACACGTTTTGACGCATTTTGCACCTATGTCGGTAATGGATGCACTGCAGGTGCTCCAGTGAGACTCCCTATGCGAGATAAGATCATATCGATAGAGAATTTGATGGCGATCATTCTGACATATCTAGATTCTCTGTACGATGAGTAGATCAAAAGTTATGCCCGAAAAACACGTTTTGACGCATTTTGCACGGTATACGGTAATGGATGCACTGTAGGTGCTGCAGTGAGACTCCCTATGCGAGATAAGATCATATCGATAGAGAATTTGATGGCGATCATTCTGACATAGCTAGATTCTCTGTACGATGAGTAGATCAAAAGTTATGCCCGAAAAACACGTTTTGACGCATTTTGCACCTATGTCGGTAATGGATGCACTGCAGGTGCTCCAGTGAGACTCCCTATGCGAGATAAGATCATATCGATAGAGAATTTGATGGCGATCATTCTGACATAGCTAGATTCTCTGTACGATGAGTAGATCAAAAGTTATGCCCGAAAAACACGTTTTGACGCATTTTGCACGGTATACGGTAATGGATGCACTGTAGGTGCTGCAGTGAGACTCCCTATGCGAGATAAGATCATATCGATAGAGAATTTGATGGCGATCATTCTGACATAGCTAGATTCTCTGTACGATGAGTAGATCAAAAGTTATGCCCGAAAAACACGTTTTGACGCATTTTGCACGGTATACGGTAATGGATGCACTGTAGGTGCTGCAGTGAGACTCCCTATGCGATATAAGATCATATCGATAGAGAATTTGATGGCGATCATTCTGGCATAGCTAGATTCTCTGTACGATGAGTAGATCAAAAGTTATGCCCGAAAAACACGTTTTGACGCGTTTTGCACTGTATACGGTAATGGATGCACTGCAGGTGCTCCAGTGAGACTCCCTATGCGAGATAAGATCATATCGATAGAGAATTTGATGGCGATCATTCTGACATAGCTAGATTCTCTGTACGATGAGTAGATCAAAAGTTATGCCCGAAAAACACGTTTTGACGCATTTTGCACGGTATACGGTAATGGATGCACTGTAGGTGCTGCAGTGAGACTCCCTATGCGATATAAGATCATATCGATAGAGAATTTGATGGCGATCATTCTGGCATAGCTAGATTCTCTGTACGATGAGTAGATCAAAAGTTATGCCCGAAAAACACGTTTTGACGCGTTTTGCACTGTATACGGTAATGGATGCACTGCAGGTGCTCCAGTGAGACTCCCTATGCGAGATAAGATCATATCGATAGAGAATTTGATGGCGATCATTCTGACATAGCTAGATTCTCTGTACGATGAGTAGATCAAAAGTTATGCCCGAAAAACACGTTTTGACGCATTTTGCACGGTATACGGTAATGGATGCACTGTAGGTGCTGCAGTGAGACTCCCTATGCGATATAAGATCATATCGATAGAGAATTTGATGGCGATCATTCTGGCATAGCTAGATTCTCTGTACGATGAGTAGATCAAAAGTTATGCCCGAAAAACACGTTTTGACGCATTTTGCACCTATGTCGGTAATGGATGCACTGCAGGTGCTCCAGTGAGACTCCCTATGCGAGATAAGATCATATCGATAGAGAATTTGATGGCGATCATTCTGACATATCTAGATTCTCTGTACGATGAGTAGATCAAAAGTTATGCCCGAAAAACACGTTTTGACGCATTTTGCACGGTATACGGTAATGGATGCACTGTAGGTGCTGCAGTGAGACTCCCTATGCGATATAAGATCATATCGATAGAGAATTTGATGGCGATCATTCTGGCATAGCTAGATTCTCTGTACGATGAGTAGATCAAAAGTTATGCCCGAAAAACACGTTTTGACGCATTTTGCACGGTATACGGTAATGGATGCACTGTAGGTGCTGCAGTGAGACTCCCTATGCGATATAAGATCATATCGATAGAGAATTTGATGGCGATCATTCTGGCATAGCTAGATTCTCTGTACGATGAGTAGATCAAAAGTTATGCCCGAAAAACACGTTTTGACGCGTTTTGCACTGTATACGGTAATGGATGCACTGCAGGTGCTCCAGTGAGACTCCCTATGCGAGATAAGATCATATCGATAGAGAATTTGATGGCGATCATTCTGACATAGCTAGATTCTCTGTACGATGAGTAGATCAAAAGTTATGCCCGAAAAACACGTTTTGACGCGTTTTGCACTGTATACGGTAATGGATGCACTGCAGGTGCTCCAGTGAGACTCCCTATGCGAGATAAGATCATATCGATAGAGAATTTGATGGCGATCATTCTGACATAGCTAGATTCTCTGTACGATGAGTAGATCAAAAGTTATGCCCGAAAAACACGTTTTGACGCATTTTGCACGGTATACGGTAATGGATGCACTGTAGGTGCTGCAGTGAGACTCCCTATGCGAGATAAGATCATATCGATAGAGAATTTGATGGCGATCATTCTGACATAGCTAGATTCTCTGTACGATGAGTAGATCAAAAGTTATGCCCGAAAAACACGTTTTGACGCATTTTGCACGGTATACGGTAATGGATGCACTGTAGGTGCTGCAGTGAGACTCCCTATGCGATATAAGATCATATCGATAGAGAATTTGATGGCGATCATTCTGGCATAGCTAGATTCTCTGTACGATGAGTAGATCAAAAGTTATGCCCGAAAAACACGTTTTGACGCGTTTTGCACTGTATACGGTAATGGATGCACTGCAGGTGCTCCAGTGAGACTCCCTATGCGAGATAAGATCATATCGATAGAGAATTTGATGGCGATCATTCTGACATAGCTAGATTCTCTGTACGATGAGTAGATCAAAAGTTATGCCCGAAAAACACGTTTTGACGCATTTTGCACGGTATACGGTAATGGATGCACTGTAGGTGCTGCAGTGAGACTCCCTATGCGAGATAAGATCATATCGATAGAGAATTTGATGGCGATCATTCTGACATAGCTAGATTCTCTGTACGATGAGTAGATCAAAAGTTATGCCCGAAAAACACGTTTTGACGCATTTTGCACGGTATACGGTAATGGATGCACTGTAGGTGCTGCAGTGAGACTCCCTATGCGAGATAAGATCATATCGATAGAGAATTTGATGGCGATCATTCTGACATAGCTAGATTCTCTGTACGATGAGTAGATCAAAAGTTATGCCCGAAAAACACGTTTTGACGCATTTTGCACGGTATACGGTAATGGATGCACTGTAGGTGCTGCAGTGAGACTCCCTATGCGATATAAGATCATATCGATAGAGAATTTGATGGCGATCATTCTGGCATAGCTAGATTCTCTGTACGATGAGTAGATCAAAAGTTATGCCCGAAAAACACGTTTTGACGCATTTTGCACCTATGTCGGTAATGGATGCACTGCAGGTGCTCCAGTGAGACTCCCTATGCGAGATAAGATCATATCGATAGAGAATTTGATGGCGATCATTCTGACATATCTAGATTCTCTGTACGATGAGTAGATCAAAAGTTATGCCCGAAAAACACGTTTTGACGCGTTTTGCACTGTATACGGTAATGGATGCACTGCAGGTGCTCCAGTGAGACTCCCTATGCGAGATAAGATCATATCGATAGAGAATTTGATGGCGATCATTCTGACATAGCTAGATTCTCTGTACGATGAGTAGATCAAAAGTTATGCCCGAAAAACACGTTTTGACGCATTTTGCACGGTATACGGTAATGGATGCACTGTAGGTGCTGCAGTGAGACTCCCTATGCGAGATAAGATCATATCGATAGAGAATTTGATGGCGATCATTCTGGCATAGCTAGATTCTCTGTACGATGAGTAGATCAAAAGTTATGCCCGAAAAACACGTTTTGACGCGTTTTGCACTGTATACGGTAATGGATGCACTGCAGGTGCTCCAGTGAGACTCCCTATGCGAGATAAGATCATATCGATAGAGAATTTGATGGCGATCATTCTGACATAGCTAGATTCTCTGTACGATGAGTAGATCAAAAGTTATGCCCGAAAAACACGTTTTGACGCATTTTGCACGGTATACGGTAATGGATGCACTGTAGGTGCTGCAGTGAGACTCCCTATGCGAGATAAGATCATATCGATAGAGAATTTGATGGCGATCATTCTGACATAGCTAGATTCTCTGTACGATGAGTAGATCAAAAGTTATGCCCGAAAAACACGTTTTGACGCATTTTGCACGGTATACGGTAATGGATGCACTGTAGGTGCTGCAGTGAGACTCCCTATGCGAGATAAGATCATATCGATAGAGAATTTGATGGCGATCATTCTGACATAGCTAGATTCTCTGTACGATGAGTAGATCAAAAGTTATGCCCGAAAAACACGTTTTGACGCATTTTGCACGGTATACGGTAATGGATGCACTGTAGGTGCTGCAGTGAGACTCCCTATGCGATATAAGATCATATCGATAGAGAATTTGATGGCGATCATTCTGGCATAGCTAGATTCTCTGTACGATGAGTAGATCAAAAGTTATGCCCGAAAAACACGTTTTGACGCATTTTGCACCTATGTCGGTAATGGATGCACTGTAGGTGCTGCAGTGAGACTCCCTATGCGATATAAGATCATATCGATAGAGAATTTGATGGCGATCATTCTGGCATAGCTAGATTCTCTGTACGATGAGTAGATCAAAAGTTATGCCCGAAAAACACGTTTTGACGCGTTTTGCACTGTATACGGTAATGGATGCACTGCAGGTGCTCCAGTGAGACTCCCTATGCGAGATAAGATCATATCGATAGAGAATTTGATGGCGATCATTCTGACATAGCTAGATTCTCTGTACGATGAGTAGATCAAAAGTTATGCCCGAAAAACACGTTTTGACGCATTTTGCACGGTATACGGTAATGGATGCACTGTAGGTGCTGCAGTGAGACTCCCTATGCGATATAAGATCATATCGATAGAGAATTTGATGGCGATCATTCTGGCATAGCTAGATTCTCTGTACGATGAGTAGATCAAAAGTTATGCCCGAAAAACACGTTTTGACGCGTTTTGCACTGTATACGGTAATGGATGCACTGCAGGTGCTCCAGTGAGACTCCCTATGCGAGATAAGATCATATCGATAGAGAATTTGATGGCGATCATTCTGACATAGCTAGATTCTCTGTACGATGAGTAGATCAAAAGTTATGCCCGAAAAACACGTTTTGACGCATTTTGCACGGTATACGGTAATGGATGCACTGTAGGTGCTGCAGTGAGACTCCCTATGCGAGATAAGATCATATCGATAGAGAATTTGATGGCGATCATTCTGACATAGCTAGATTCTCTGTACGATGAGTAGATCAAAAGTTATGCCCGAAAAACACGTTTTGACGCATTTTGCACGGTATACGGTAATGGATGCACTGTAGGTGCTGCAGTGAGACTCCCTATGCGATATAAGATCATATCGATAGAGAATTTGATGGCGATCATTCTGGCATAGCTAGATTCTCTGTACGATGAGTAGATCAAAAGTTATGCCCGAAAAACACGTTTTGACGCGTTTTGCACTGTATACGGTAATGGATGCACTGCAGGTGCTCCAGTGAGACTCCCTATGCGAGATAAGATCATATCGATAGAGAATTTGATGGCGATCATTCTGACATAGCTAGATTCTCTGTACGATGAGTAGATCAAAAGTTATGCCCGAAAAACACGTTTTGACGCATTTTGCACGGTATACGGTAATGGATGCACTGTAGGTGCTGCAGTGAGACTCCCTATGCGAGATAAGATCATATCGATAGAGAATTTGATGGCGATCATTCTGACATAGCTAGATTCTCTGTACGATGAGTAGATCAAAAGTTATGCCCGAAAAACACGTTTTGACGCATTTTGCACGGTATACGGTAATGGATGCACTGTAGGTGCTGCAGTGAGACTCCCTATGCGATATAAGATCATATCGATAGAGAATTTGATGGCGATCATTCTGGCATAGCTAGATTCTCTGTACGATGAGTAGATCAAAAGTTATGCCCGAAAAACACGTTTTGACGCGTTTTGCACTGTATACGGTAATGGATGCACTGCAGGTGCTCCAGTGAGACTCCCTATGCGAGATAAGATCATATCGATAGAGAATTTGATGGCGATCATTCTGACATAGCTAGATTCTCTGTACGATGAGTAGATCAAAAGTTATGCCCGAAAAACACGTTTTGACGCATTTTGCACGGTATACGGTAATGGATGCACTGTAGGTGCTGCAGTGAGACTCCCTATGCGATATAAGATCATATCGATAGAGAATTTGATGGCGATCATTCTGACATAGCTAGATTCTCTGTACGATGAGTAGATCAAAAGTTATGCCCGAAAAACACGTTTTGACGCATTTTGCACGGTATACGGTAATGGATGCACTGTAGGTGCTGCAGTGAGACTCCCTATGCGATATAAGATCATATCGATAGAGAATTTGATGGCGATCATTCTGGCATAGCTAGATTCTCTGTACGATGAGTAGATCAAAAGTTATGCCCGAAAAACACGTTTTGACGCGTTTTGCACTGTATACGGTAATGGATGCACTGCAGGTGCTCCAGTGAGACTCCCTATGCGAGATAAGATCATATCGATAGAGAATTTGATGGCGATCATTCTGACATAGCTAGATTCTCTGTACGATGAGTAGATCAAAAGTTATGCCCGAAAAACACGTTTTGACGCGTTTTGCACTGTATACGGTAATGGATGCACTGCAGGTGCTCCAGTGAGACTCCCTATGCGAGATAAGATCATATCGATAGAGAATTTGATGGCGATCATTCTGACATAGCTAGATTCTCTGTACGATGAGTAGATCAAAAGTTATGCCCGAAAAACACGTTTTGACGCATTTTGCACGGTATACGGTAATGGATGCACTGTAGGTGCTGCAGTGAGACTCCCTATGCGATATAAGATCATATCGATAGAGAATTTGATGGCGATCATTCTGACATATCTAGATTCTCTGTACGATGAGTAGATCAAAAGTTATGCCCGAAAAACACGTTTTGACGCATTTTGCACGGTATACGGTAATGGATGCACTGTAGGTGCTGCAGTGAGACTCCCTATGCGAGATAAGATCATATCGATAGAGAATTTGATGGCGATCATTCTGACATAGCTAGATTCTCTGTACGATGAGTAGATCAAAAGTTATGCCCGAAAAACACGTTTTGACGCATTTTGCACGGTATACGGTAATGGATGCACTGTAGGTGCTGCAGTGAGACTCCCTATGCGAGATAAGATCATATCGATAGAGAATTTGATGGCGATCATTCTGACATAGCTAGATTCTCTGTACGATGAGTAGATCAAAAGTTATGCCCGAAAAACACGTTTTGACGCATTTTGCACGGTATACGGTAATGGATGCACTGTAGGTGCTGCAGTGAGACTCCCTATGCGATATAAGATCATATCGATAGAGAATTTGATGGCGATCATTCTGGCATAGCTAGATTCTCTGTACGATGAGTAGATCAAAAGTTATGCCCGAAAAACACGTTTTGACGCGTTTTGCACTGTATACGGTAATGGATGCACTGCAGGTGCTCCAGTGAGACTCCCTATGCGAGATAAGATCATATCGATAGAGAATTTGATGGCGATCATTCTGACATAGCTAGATTCTCTGTACGATGAGTAGATCAAAAGTTATGCCCGAAAAACACGTTTTGACGCATTTTGCACGGTATACGGTAATGGATGCACTGTAGGTGCTGCAGTGAGACTCCCTATGCGATATAAGATCATATCGATAGAGAATTTGATGGCGATCATTCTGGCATAGCTAGATTCTCTGTACGATGAGTAGATCAAAAGTTATGCCCGAAAAACACGTTTTGACGCATTTTGCACCTATGTCGGTAATGGATGCACTGCAGGTGCTCCAGTGAGACTCCCTATGCGAGATAAGATCATATCGATAGAGAATTTGATGGCGATCATTCTGACATATCTAGATTCTCTGTACGATGAGTAGATCAAAAGTTATGCCCGAAAAACACGTTTTGACGCATTTTGCACGGTATACGGTAATGGATGCACTGTAGGTGCTGCAGTGAGACTCCCTATGCGATATAAGATCATATCGATAGAGAATTTGATGGCGATCATTCTGGCATAGCTAGATTCTCTGTACGATGAGTACATCAAAAGTTATGCCCGAAAAACACGTTTTGACGCATTTTGCACCTATGTCGGTAATGGATGCACTGCAGGTGCTCCAGTGAGACTCCCTATGCGAGATAAGATCATATCGATAGAGAATTTGATGGCGATCATTCTGACATATCTAGATTCTCTGTACGATGAGTAGATCAAAAGTTATGCCCGAAAAACACGTTTTGACGCATTTTGCACGGTATACGGTAATGGATGCACTGTAGGTGCTGCAGTGAGACTCCCTATGCGAGATAAGATCATATCGATAGAGAATTTGATGGCGATCATTCTGACATAGCTAGATTCTCTGTACGATGAGTAGATCAAAAGTTATGCCCGAAAAACACGTTTTGACGCATTTTGCACGGTATACGGTAATGGATGCACTGTAGGTGCTGCAGTGAGACTCCCTATGCGATATAAGATCATATCGATAGAGAATTTGATGGCGATCATTCTGGCATAGCTAGATTCTCTGTACGATGAGTAGATCAAAAGTTATGCCCGAAAAACACGTTTTGACGCGTTTTGCACTGTATACGGTAATGGATGCACTGCAGGTGCTCCAGTGAGACTCCCTATGCGAGATAAGATCATATCGATAGAGAATTTGATGGCGATCATTCTGACATAGCTAGATTCTCTGTACGATGAGTAGATCAAAAGTTATGCCCGAAAAACACGTTTTGACGCATTTTGCACGGTATACGGTAATGGATGCACTGTAGGTGCTGCAGTGAGACTCCCTATGCGATATAAGATCATATCGATAGAGAATTTGATGGCGATCATTCTGGCATAGCTAGATTCTCTGTACGATGAGTAGATCAAAAGTTATGCCCGAAAAACACGTTTTGACGCATTTTGCACCTATGTCGGTAATGGATGCACTGCAGGTGCTCCAGTGAGACTCCCTATGCGAGATAAGATCATATCGATAGAGAATTTGATGGCGATCATTCTGACATATCTAGATTCTCTGTACGATGAGTAGATCAAAAGTTATGCCCGAAAAACACGTTTTGACGCATTTTGCACGGTATACGGTAATGGATGCACTGTAGGTGCTGCAGTGAGACTCCCTATGCGAGATAAGATCATATCGATAGAGAATTTGATGGCGATCATTCTGACATAGCTAGATTCTCTGTACGATGAGTAGATCAAAAGTTATGCCCGAAAAACACGTTTTGACGCATTTTGCACGGTATACGGTAATGGATGCACTGTAGGTGCTGCAGTGAGACTCCCTATGCGATATAAGATCATATCGATAGAGAATTTGATGGCGATCATTCTGGCATAGCTAGATTCTCTGTACGATGAGTAGATCAAAAGTTATGCCCGAAAAACACGTTTTGACGCGTTTTGCACTGTATACGGTAATGGATGCACTGCAGGTGCTCCAGTGAGACTCCCTATGCGAGATAAGATCATATCGATAGAGAATTTGATGGCGATCATTCTGGCATAGCTAGATTCTCTGTACGATGAGTACATCAAAAGTTATGCCCGAAAAACACGTTTTGACGCATTTTGCACCTATGTCGGTAATGGATGCACTGCAGGTGCTCCAGTGAGACTCCCTATGCGAGATAAGATCATATCGATAGAGAATTTGATGGCGATCATTCTGACATATCTAGATTCTCTGTACGATGAGTAGATCAAAAGTTATGCCCGAAAAACACGTTTTGACGCATTTTGCACGGTATACGGTAATGGATGCACTGTAGGTGCTGCAGTGAGACTCCCTATGCGAGATAAGATCATATCGATAGAGAATTTGATGGCGATCATTCTGACATAGCTAGATTCTCTGTACGATGAGTAGATCAAAAGTTATGCCCGAAAAACACGTTTTGACGCATTTTGCACGGTATACGGTAATGGATGCACTGTAGGTGCTGCAGTGAGACTCCCTATGCGATATAAGATCATATCGATAGAGAATTTGATGGCGATCATTCTGGCATAGCTAGATTCTCTGTACGATGAGTAGATCAAAAGTTATGCCCGAAAAACACGTTTTGACGCGTTTTGCACTGTATACGGTAATGGATGCACTGCAGGTGCTCCAGTGAGACTCCCTATGCGAGATAAGATCATATCGATAGAGAATTTGATGGCGATCATTCTGACATAGCTAGATTCTCTGTACGATGAGTAGATCAAAAGTTATGCCCGAAAAACACGTTTTGACGCATTTTGCACGGTATACGGTAATGGATGCACTGTAGGTGCTGCAGTGAGACTCCCTATGCGATATAAGATCATATCGATAGAGAATTTGATGGCGATCATTCTGGCATAGCTAGATTCTCTGTACGATGAGTAGATCAAAAGTTATGCCCGAAAAACACGTTTTGACGCATTTTGCACCTATGTCGGTAATGGATGCACTGCAGGTGCTCCAGTGAGACTCCCTATGCGAGATAAGATCATATCGATAGAGAATTTGATGGCGATCATTCTGACATATCTAGATTCTCTGTACGATGAGTAGATCAAAAGTTATGCCCGAAAAACACGTTTTGACGCATTTTGCACGGTATACGGTAATGGATGCACTGTAGGTGCTGCAGTGAGACTCCCTATGCGAGATAAGATCATATCGATAGAGAATTTGATGGCGATCATTCTGACATAGCTAGATTCTCTGTACGATGAGTAGATCAAAAGTTATGCCCGAAAAACACGTTTTGACGCATTTTGCACGGTATACGGTAATGGATGCACTGTAGGTGCTGCAGTGAGACTCCCTATGCGAGATAAGATCATATCGATAGAGAATTTGATGGCGATCATTCTGACATAGCTAGATTCTCTGTACGATGAGTAGATCAAAAGTTATGCCCGAAAAACACGTTTTGACGCATTTTGCACGGTATACGGTAATGGATGCACTGTAGGTGCTGCAGTGAGACTCCCTATGCGATATAAGATCATATCGATAGAGAATTTGATGGCGATCATTCTGGCATAGCTAGATTCTCTGTACGATGAGTAGATCAAAAGTTATGCCCGAAAAACACGTTTTGACGCGTTTTGCACTGTATACGGTAATGGATGCACTGCAGGTGCTCCAGTGAGACTCCCTATGCGAGATAAGATCATATCGATAGAGAATTTGATGGCGATCATTCTGACATAGCTAGATTCTCTGTACGATGAGTAGATCAAAAGTTATGCCCGAAAAACACGTTTTGACGCATTTTGCACCTATGTCGGTAATGGATGCACTGCAGGTGCTCCAGTGAGACTCCCTATGCGAGATAAGATCATATCGATAGAGAATTTGATGGCGATCATTCTGACATAGCTAGATTCTCTGTACGATGAGTAGATCAAAAGTTATGCCCGAAAAACACGTTTTGACGCATTTTGCACGGTATACGGTAATGGATGCACTGTAGGTGCTGCAGTGAGACTCCCTATGCGAGATAAGATCATATCGATAGAGAATTTGATGGCGATCATTCTGACATAGCTAGATTCTCTGTACGATGAGTAGATCAAAAGTTATGCCCGAAAAACACGTTTTGACGCATTTTGCACGGTATACGGTAATGGATGCACTGTAGGTGCTGCAGTGAGACTCCCTATGCGATATAAGATCATATCGATAGAGAATTTGATGGCGATCATTCTGGCATAGCTAGATTCTCTGTACGATGAGTAGATCAAAAGTTATGCCCGAAAAACACGTTTTGACGCGTTTTGCACTGTATACGGTAATGGATGCACTGCAGGTGCTCCAGTGAGACTCCCTATGCGAGATAAGATCATATCGATAGAGAATTTGATGGCGATCATTCTGACATAGCTAGATTCTCTGTACGATGAGTAGATCAAAAGTTATGCCCGAAAAACACGTTTTGACGCATTTTGCACGGTATACGGTAATGGATGCACTGTAGGTGCTGCAGTGAGACTCCCTATGCGATATAAGATCATATCGATAGAGAATTTGATGGCGATCATTCTGGCATAGCTAGATTCTCTGTACGATGAGTAGATCAAAAGTTATGCCCGAAAAACACGTTTTGACGCATTTTGCACCTATGTCGGTAATGGATGCACTGCAGGTGCTCCAGTGAGACTCCCTATGCGAGATAAGATCATATCGATAGAGAATTTGATGGCGATCATTCTGACATATCTAGATTCTCTGTACGATGAGTAGATCAAAAGTTATGCCCGAAAAACACGTTTTGACGCATTTTGCACGGTATACGGTAATGGATGCACTGTAGGTGCTGCAGTGAGACTCCCTATGCGAGATAAGATCATATCGATAGAGAATTTGATGGCGATCATTCTGACATAGCTAGATTCTCTGTACGATGAGTAGATCAAAAGTTATGCCCGAAAAACACGTTTTGACGCATTTTGCACGGTATACGGTAATGGATGCACTGTAGGTGCTGCAGTGAGACTCCCTATGCGATATAAGATCATATCGATAGAGAATTTGATGGCGATCATTCTGGCATAGCTAGATTCTCTGTACGATGAGTAGATCAAAAGTTATGCCCGAAAAACACGTTTTGACGCATTTTGCACGGTATACGGTAATGGATGCACTGTAGGTGCTGCAGTGAGACTCCCTATGCGAGATAAGATCATATCGATAGAGAATTTGATGGCGATCATTCTGACATAGCTAGATTCTCTGTACGATGAGTAGATCAAAAGTTATGCCCGAAAAACACGTTTTGACGCATTTTGCACGGTATACGGTAATGGATGCACTGTAGGTGCTGCAGTGAGACTCCCTATGCGATATAAGATCATATCGATAGAGAATTTGATGGCGATCATTCTGGCATAGCTAGATTCTCTGTACGATGAGTAGATCAAAAGTTATGCCCGAAAAACACGTTTTGACGCGTTTTGCACTGTATACGGTAATGGATGCACTGCAGGTGCTCCAGTGAGACTCCCTATGCGAGATAAGATCATATCGATAGAGAATTTGATGGCGATCATTCTGACATAGCTAGATTCTCTGTACGATGAGTAGATCAAAAGTTATGCCCGAAAAACACGTTTTGACGCATTTTGCACGGTATACGGTAATGGATGCACTGTAGGTGCTGCAGTGAGACTCCCTATGCGATATAAGATCATATCGATAGAGAATTTGATGGCGATCATTCTGGCATAGCTAGATTCTCTGTACGATGAGTAGATCAAAAGTTATGCCCGAAAAACACGTTTTGACGCATTTTGCACCTATGTCGGTAATGGATGCACTGCAGGTGCTCCAGTGAGACTCCCTATGCGAGATAAGATCATATCGATAGAGAATTTGATGGCGATCATTCTGACATATCTAGATTCTCTGTACGATGAGTAGATCAAAAGTTATGCCCGAAAAACACGTTTTGACGCATTTTGCACGGTATACGGTAATGGATGCACTGTAGGTGCTGCAGTGAGACTCCCTATGCGAGATAAGATCATATCGATAGAGAATTTGATGGCGATCATTCTGACATAGCTAGATTCTCTGTACGATGAGTAGATCAAAAGTTATGCCCGAAAAACACGTTTTGACGCATTTTGCACGGTATACGGTAATGGATGCACTGTAGGTGCTGCAGTGAGACTCCCTATGCGAGATAAGATCATATCGATAGAGAATTTGATGGCGATCATTCTGACATAGCTAGATTCTCTGTACGATGAGTAGATCAAAAGTTATGCCCGAAAAACACGTTTTGACGCATTTTGCACGGTATACGGTAATGGATGCACTGTAGGTGCTGCAGTGAGACTCCCTATGCGATATAAGATCATATCGATAGAGAATTTGATGGCGATCATTCTGGCATAGCTAGATTCTCTGTACGATGAGTAGATCAAAAGTTATGCCCGAAAAACACGTTTTGACGCGTTTTGCACTGTATACGGTAATGGATGCACTGCAGGTGCTCCAGTGAGACTCCCTATGCGAGATAAGATCATATCGATAGAGAATTTGATGGCGATCATTCTGGCATAGCTAGATTCTCTGTACGATGAGTACATCAAAAGTTATGCCCGAAAAACACGTTTTGACGCATTTTGCACCTATGTCGGTAATGGATGCACTGTAGGTGCTGCAGTGAGACTCCCTATGCGAGATAAGATCATATCGATAGAGAATTTGATGGCGATCATTCTGACATAGCTAGATTCTCTGTACGATGAGTAGATCAAAAGTTATGCCCGAAAAACACGTTTTGACGCATTTTGCACGGTATACGGTAATGGATGCACTGTAGGTGCTGCAGTGAGACTCCCTATGCGAGATAAGATCATATCGATAGAGAATTTGATGGCGATCATTCTGACATAGCTAGATTCTCTGTACGATGAGTAGATCAAAAGTTATGCCCGAAAAACACGTTTTGACGCATTTTGCACGGTATACGGTAATGGATGCACTGTAGGTGCTGCAGTGAGACTCCCTATGCGATATAAGATCATATCGATAGAGAATTTGATGGCGATCATTCTGGCATAGCTAGATTCTCTGTACGATGAGTAGATCAAAAGTTATGCCCGAAAAACACGTTTTGACGCGTTTTGCACTGTATACGGTAATGGATGCACTGCAGGTGCTCCAGTGAGACTCCCTATGCGAGATAAGATCATATCGATAGAGAATTTGATGGCGATCATTCTGACATAGCTAGATTCTCTGTACGATGAGTAGATCAAAAGTTATGCCCGAAAAACACGTTTTGACGCATTTTGCACGGTATACGGTAATGGATGCACTGTAGGTGCTGCAGTGAGACTCCCTATGCGATATAAGATCATATCGATAGAGAATTTGATGGCGATCATTCTGGCATAGCTAGATTCTCTGTACGATGAGTAGATCAAAAGTTATGCCCGAAAAACACGTTTTGACGCATTTTGCACCTATGTCGGTAATGGATGCACTGCAGGTGCTCCAGTGAGACTCCCTATGCGAGATAAGATCATATCGATAGAGAATTTGATGGCGATCATTCTGACATAGCTAGATTCTCTGTACGATGAGTAGATCAAAAGTTATGCCCGAAAAACACGTTTTGACGCATTTTGCACGGTATACGGTAATGGATGCACTGTAGGTGCTGCAGTGAGACTCCCTATGCGAGATAAGATCATATCGATAGAGAATTTGATGGCGATCATTCTGACATAGCTAGATTCTCTGTACGATGAGTAGATCAAAAGTTATGCCCGAAAAACACGTTTTGACGCATTTTGCACGGTATACGGTAATGGATGCACTGTAGGTGCTGCAGTGAGACTCCCTATGCGAGATAAGATCATATCGATAGAGAATTTGATGGCGATCATTCTGACATAGCTAGATTCTCTGTACGATGAGTAGATCAAAAGTTATGCCCGAAAAACACGTTTTGACGCATTTTGCACGGTATACGGTAATGGATGCACTGTAGGTGCTGCAGTGAGACTCCCTATGCGATATAAGATCATATCGATAGAGAATTTGATGGCGATCATTCTGGCATAGCTAGATTCTCTGTACGATGAGTAGATCAAAAGTTATGCCCGAAAAACACGTTTTGACGCGTTTTGCACTGTATACGGTAATGGATGCACTGCAGGTGCTCCAGTGAGACTCCCTATGCGAGATAAGATCATATCGATAGAGAATTTGATGGCGATCATTCTGACATAGCTAGATTCTCTGTACGATGAGTAGATCAAAAGTTATGCCCGAAAAACACGTTTTGACGCATTTTGCACCTATGTCGGTAATGGATGCACTGCAGGTGCTCCAGTGAGACTCCCTATGCGAGATAAGATCATATCGATAGAGAATTTGATGGCGATCATTCTGACATAGCTAGATTCTCTGTACGATGAGTAGATCAAAAGTTATGCCCGAAAAACACGTTTTGACGCATTTTGCACGGTATACGGTAATGGATGCACTGTAGGTGCTGCAGTGAGACTCCCTATGCGAGATAAGATCATATCGATAGAGAATTTGATGGCGATCATTCTGACATAGCTAGATTCTCTGTACGATGAGTAGATCAAAAGTTATGCCCGAAAAACACGTTTTGACGCATTTTGCACGGTATACGGTAATGGATGCACTGTAGGTGCTGCAGTGAGACTCCCTATGCGATATAAGATCATATCGATAGAGAATTTGATGGCGATCATTCTGGCATAGCTAGATTCTCTGTACGATGAGTAGATCAAAAGTTATGCCCGAAAAACACGTTTTGACGCGTTTTGCACTGTATACGGTAATGGATGCACTGCAGGTGCTCCAGTGAGACTCCCTATGCGAGATAAGATCATATCGATAGAGAATTTGATGGCGATCATTCTGACATAGCTAGATTCTCTGTACGATGAGTAGATCAAAAGTTATGCCCGAAAAACACGTTTTGACGCATTTTGCACGGTATACGGTAATGGATGCACTGTAGGTGCTGCAGTGAGACTCCCTATGCGATATAAGATCATATCGATAGAGAATTTGATGGCGATCATTCTGGCATAGCTAGATTCTCTGTACGATGAGTAGATCAAAAGTTATGCCCGAAAAACACGTTTTGACGCATTTTGCACCTATGTCGGTAATGGATGCACTGCAGGTGCTCCAGTGAGACTCCCTATGCGAGATAAGATCATATCGATAGAGAATTTGATGGCGATCATTCTGACATAGCTAGATTCTCTGTACGATGAGTAGATCAAAAGTTATGCCCGAAAAACACGTTTTGACGCATTTTGCACGGTATACGGTAATGGATGCACTGTAGGTGCTGCAGTGAGACTCCCTATGCGATATAAGATCATATCGATAGAGAATTTGATGGCGATCATTCTGGCATAGCTAGATTCTCTGTACGATGAGTAGATCAAAAGTTATGCCCGAAAAACACGTTTTGACGCGTTTTGCACTGTATACGGTAATGGATGCACTGCAGGTGCTCCAGTGAGACTCCCTATGCGAGATAAGATCATATCGATAGAGAATTTGATGGCGATCATTCTGACATAGCTAGATTCTCTGTACGATGAGTAGATCAAAAGTTATGCCCGAAAAACACGTTTTGACGCATTTTGCACGGTATACGGTAATGGATGCACTGTAGGTGCTGCAGTGAGACTCCCTATGCGATATAAGATCATATCGATAGAGAATTTGATGGCGATCATTCTGGCATAGCTAGATTCTCTGTACGATGAGTAGATCAAAAGTTATGCCCGAAAAACACGTTTTGACGCATTTTGCACCTATGTCGGTAATGGATGCACTGCAGGTGCTCCAGTGAGACTCCCTATGCGAGATAAGATCATATCGATAGAGAATTTGATGGCGATCATTCTGACATATCTAGATTCTCTGTACGATGAGTAGATCAAAAGTTATGCCCGAAAAACACGTTTTGACGCATTTTGCACGGTATACGGTAATGGATGCACTGTAGGTGCTGCAGTGAGACTCCCTATGCGATATAAGATCATATCGATAGAGAATTTGATGGCGATCATTCTGGCATAGCTAGATTCTCTGTACGATGAGTAGATCAAAAGTTATGCCCGAAAAACACGTTTTGACGCATTTTGCACCTATGTCGGTAATGGATGCACTGTAGGTGCTGCAGTGAGACTCCCTATGCGATATAAGATCATATCGATAGAGAATTTGATGGCGATCATTCTGACATAGCTAGATTCTCTGTACGATGAGTAGATCAAAAGTTATGCCCGAAAAACACGTTTTGACGCATTTTGCACGGTATACGGTAATGGATGCACTGTAGGTGCTGCAGTGAGACTCCCTATGCGATATAAGATCATATCGATAGAGAATTTGATGGCGATCATTCTGGCATAGCTAGATTCTCTGTACGATGAGTAGATCAAAAGTTATGCCCGAAAAACACGTTTTGACGCATTTTGCACCTATGTCGGTAATGGATGCACTGCAGGTGCTCCAGTGAGACTCCCTATGCGAGATAAGATCATATCGATAGAGAATTTGATGGCGATCATTCTGACATAGCTAGATTCTCTGTACGATGAGTAGATCAAAAGTTATGCCCGAAAAACACGTTTTGACGCATTTTGCACGGTATACGGTAATGGATGCACTGTAGGTGCTGCAGTGAGACTCCCTATGCGAGATAAGATCATATCGATAGAGAATTTGATGGCGATCATTCTGACATAGCTAGATTCTCTGTACGATGAGTAGATCAAAAGTTATGCCCGAAAAACACGTTTTGACGCATTTTGCACGGTATACGGTAATGGATGCACTGTAGGTGCTGCAGTGAGACTCCCTATGCGAGATAAGATCATATCGATAGAGAATTTGATGGCGATCATTCTGACATAGCTAGATTCTCTGTACGATGAGTAGATCAAAAGTTATGCCCGAAAAACACGTTTTGACGCATTTTGCACGGTATACGGTAATGGATGCACTGTAGGTGCTGCAGTGAGACTCCCTATGCGATATAAGATCATATCGATAGAGAATTTGATGGCGATCATTCTGGCATAGCTAGATTCTCTGTACGATGAGTAGATCAAAAGTTATGCCCGAAAAACACGTTTTGACGCGTTTTGCACTGTATACGGTAATGGATGCACTGCAGGTGCTCCAGTGAGACTCCCTATGCGAGATAAGATCATATCGATAGAGAATTTGATGGCGATCATTCTGACATAGCTAGATTCTCTGTACGATGAGTAGATCAAAAGTTATGCCCGAAAAACACGTTTTGACGCATTTTGCACCTATGTCGGTAATGGATGCACTGCAGGTGCTCCAGTGAGACTCCCTATGCGAGATAAGATCATATCGATAGAGAATTTGATGGCGATCATTCTGACATAGCTAGATTCTCTGTACGATGAGTAGATCAAAAGTTATGCCCGAAAAACACGTTTTGACGCATTTTGCACGGTATACGGTAATGGATGCACTGTAGGTGCTGCAGTGAGACTCCCTATGCGAGATAAGATCATATCGATAGAGAATTTGATGGCGATCATTCTGACATAGCTAGATTCTCTGTACGATGAGTAGATCAAAAGTTATGCCCGAAAAACACGTTTTGACGCATTTTGCACGGTATACGGTAATGGATGCACTGTAGGTGCTGCAGTGAGACTCCCTATGCGATATAAGATCATATCGATAGAGAATTTGATGGCGATCATTCTGGCATAGCTAGATTCTCTGTACGATGAGTAGATCAAAAGTTATGCCCGAAAAACACGTTTTGACGCGTTTTGCACTGTATACGGTAATGGATGCACTGCAGGTGCTCCAGTGAGACTCCCTATGCGAGATAAGATCATATCGATAGAGAATTTGATGGCGATCATTCTGACATAGCTAGATTCTCTGTACGATGAGTAGATCAAAAGTTATGCCCGAAAAACACGTTTTGACGCATTTTGCACGGTATACGGTAATGGATGCACTGTAGGTGCTGCAGTGAGACTCCCTATGCGAGATAAGATCATATCGATAGAGAATTTGATGGCGATCATTCTGACATAGCTAGATTCTCTGTACGATGAGTAGATCAAAAGTTATGCCCGAAAAACACGTTTTGACGCATTTTGCACGGTATACGGTAATGGATGCACTGTAGGTGCTGCAGTGAGACTCCCTATGCGAGATAAGATC
Organism: Heterorhabditis bacteriophora; assembly: GCA_964036235.1. Taxonomy (NCBI): domain Eukaryota; kingdom Metazoa; phylum Nematoda; class Chromadorea; order Rhabditida; family Heterorhabditidae; genus Heterorhabditis; species Heterorhabditis bacteriophora. The sequence goes on from CAXIWP010000003.1 coordinate 75,805, forward strand.
ATATCGATAGAGAATTTGATGGCGATCATTCTGACATAGCTAGATTCTCTGTACGATGAGTAGATCAAAAGTTATGCCCGAAAAACACGTTTTGACGCATTTTGCACGGTATACGGTAATGGATGCACTGTAGGTGCTGCAGTGAGACTCCCTATGCGATATAAGATCATATCGATAGAGAATTTGATGGCGATCATTCTGGCATAGCTAGATTCTCTGTACGATGAGTAGATCAAAAGTTATGCCCGAAAAACACGTTTTGACGCGTTTTGCACTGTATACGGTAATGGATGCACTGCAGGTGCTCCAGTGAGACTCCCTATGCGAGATAAGATCATATCGATAGAGAATTTGATGGCGATCATTCTGACATAGCTAGATTCTCTGTACGATGAGTAGATCAAAAGTTATGCCCGAAAAACACGTTTTGACGCATTTTGCACCTATGTCGGTAATGGATGCACTGCAGGTGCTCCAGTGAGACTCCCTATGCGAGATAAGATCATATCGATAGAGAATTTGATGGCGATCATTCTGACATAGCTAGATTCTCTGTACGATGAGTAGATCAAAAGTTATGCCCGAAAAACACGTTTTGACGCATTTTGCACGGTATACGGTAATGGATGCACTGTAGGTGCTGCAGTGAGACTCCCTATGCGAGATAAGATCATATCGATAGAGAATTTGATGGCGATCATTCTGACATAGCTAGATTCTCTGTACGATGAGTAGATCAAAAGTTATGCCCGAAAAACACGTTTTGACGCATTTTGCACGGTATACGGTAATGGATGCACTGTAGGTGCTGCAGTGAGACTCCCTATGCGATATAAGATCATATCGATAGAGAATTTGATGGCGATCATTCTGGCATAGCTAGATTCTCTGTACGATGAGTAGATCAAAAGTTATGCCCGAAAAACACGTTTTGACGCGTTTTGCACTGTATACGGTAATGGATGCACTGCAGGTGCTCCAGTGAGACTCCCTATGCGAGATAAGATCATATCGATAGAGAATTTGATGGCGATCATTCTGACATAGCTAGATTCTCTGTACGATGAGTAGATCAAAAGTTATGCCCGAAAAACACGTTTTGACGCATTTTGCACGGTATACGGTAATGGATGCACTGTAGGTGCTGCAGTGAGACTCCCTATGCGATATAAGATCATATCGATAGAGAATTTGATGGCGATCATTCTGGCATAGCTAGATTCTCTGTACGATGAGTAGATCAAAAGTTATGCCCGAAAAACACGTTTTGACGCATTTTGCACCTATGTCGGTAATGGATGCACTGCAGGTGCTCCAGTGAGACTCCCTATGCGAGATAAGATCATATCGATAGAGAATTTGATGGCGATCATTCTGACATAGCTAGATTCTCTGTACGATGAGTAGATCAAAAGTTATGCCCGAAAAACACGTTTTGACGCATTTTGCACGGTATACGGTAATGGATGCACTGTAGGTGCTGCAGTGAGACTCCCTATGCGATATAAGATCATATCGATAGAGAATTTGATGGCGATCATTCTGGCATAGCTAGATTCTCTGTACGATGAGTAGATCAAAAGTTATGCCCGAAAAACACGTTTTGACGCGTTTTGCACTGTATACGGTAATGGATGCACTGCAGGTGCTCCAGTGAGACTCCCTATGCGAGATAAGATCATATCGATAGAGAATTTGATGGCGATCATTCTGACATAGCTAGATTCTCTGTACGATGAGTAGATCAAAAGTTATGCCCGAAAAACACGTTTTGACGCATTTTGCACGGTATACGGTAATGGATGCACTGTAGGTGCTGCAGTGAGACTCCCTATGCGATATAAGATCATATCGATAGAGAATTTGATGGCGATCATTCTGGCATAGCTAGATTCTCTGTACGATGAGTAGATCAAAAGTTATGCCCGAAAAACACGTTTTGACGCATTTTGCACCTATGTCGGTAATGGATGCACTGCAGGTGCTCCAGTGAGACTCCCTATGCGAGATAAGATCATATCGATAGAGAATTTGATGGCGATCATTCTGACATAGCTAGATTCTCTGTACGATGAGTAGATCAAAAGTTATGCCCGAAAAACACGTTTTGACGCATTTTGCACGGTATACGGTAATGGATGCACTGTAGGTGCTGCAGTGAGACTCCCTATGCGATATAAGATCATATCGATAGAGAATTTGATGGCGATCATTCTGGCATAGCTAGATTCTCTGTACGATGAGTAGATCAAAAGTTATGCCCGAAAAACACGTTTTGACGCGTTTTGCACTGTATACGGTAATGGATGCACTGCAGGTGCTCCAGTGAGACTCCCTATGCGAGATAAGATCATATCGATAGAGAATTTGATGGCGATCATTCTGACATAGCTAGATTCTCTGTACGATGAGTAGATCAAAAGTTATGCCCGAAAAACACGTTTTGACGCATTTTGCACGGTATACGGTAATGGATGCACTGTAGGTGCTGCAGTGAGACTCCCTATGCGATATAAGATCATATCGATAGAGAATTTGATGGCGATCATTCTGGCATAGCTAGATTCTCTGTACGATGAGTAGATCAAAAGTTATGCCCGAAAAACACGTTTTGACGCATTTTGCACCTATGTCGGTAATGGATGCACTGCAGGTGCTCCAGTGAGACTCCCTATGCGAGATAAGATCATATCGATAGAGAATTTGATGGCGATCATTCTGACATATCTAGATTCTCTGTACGATGAGTAGATCAAAAGTTATGCCCGAAAAACACGTTTTGACGCATTTTGCACGGTATACGGTAATGGATGCACTGTAGGTGCTGCAGTGAGACTCCCTATGCGATATAAGATCATATCGATAGAGAATTTGATGGCGATCATTCTGGCATAGCTAGATTCTCTGTACGATGAGTAGATCAAAAGTTATGCCCGAAAAACACGTTTTGACGCATTTTGCACCTATGTCGGTAATGGATGCACTGTAGGTGCTGCAGTGAGACTCCCTATGCGATATAAGATCATATCGATAGAGAATTTGATGGCGATCATTCTGACATAGCTAGATTCTCTGTACGATGAGTAGATCAAAAGTTATGCCCGAAAAACACGTTTTGACGCATTTTGCACGGTATACGGTAATGGATGCACTGTAGGTGCTGCAGTGAGACTCCCTATGCGATATAAGATCATATCGATAGAGAATTTGATGGCGATCATTCTGGCATAGCTAGATTCTCTGTACGATGAGTAGATCAAAAGTTATGCCCGAAAAACACGTTTTGACGCATTTTGCACCTATGTCGGTAATGGATGCACTGCAGGTGCTCCAGTGAGACTCCCTATGCGAGATAAGATCATATCGATAGAGAATTTGATGGCGATCATTCTGACATAGCTAGATTCTCTGTACGATGAGTAGATCAAAAGTTATGCCCGAAAAACACGTTTTGACGCATTTTGCACGGTATACGGTAATGGATGCACTGTAGGTGCTGCAGTGAGACTCCCTATGCGAGATAAGATCATATCGATAGAGAATTTGATGGCGATCATTCTGACATAGCTAGATTCTCTGTACGATGAGTAGATCAAAAGTTATGCCCGAAAAACACGTTTTGACGCATTTTGCACGGTATACGGTAATGGATGCACTGTAGGTGCTGCAGTGAGACTCCCTATGCGAGATAAGATCATATCGATAGAGAATTTGATGGCGATCATTCTGACATAGCTAGATTCTCTGTACGATGAGTAGATCAAAAGTTATGCCCGAAAAACACGTTTTGACGCATTTTGCACGGTATACGGTAATGGATGCACTGTAGGTGCTGCAGTGAGACTCCCTATGCGATATAAGATCATATCGATAGAGAATTTGATGGCGATCATTCTGGCATAGCTAGATTCTCTGTACGATGAGTAGATCAAAAGTTATGCCCGAAAAACACGTTTTGACGCGTTTTGCACTGTATACGGTAATGGATGCACTGCAGGTGCTCCAGTGAGACTCCCTATGCGAGATAAGATCATATCGATAGAGAATTTGATGGCGATCATTCTGACATAGCTAGATTCTCTGTACGATGAGTAGATCAAAAGTTATGCCCGAAAAACACGTTTTGACGCATTTTGCACCTATGTCGGTAATGGATGCACTGCAGGTGCTCCAGTGAGACTCCCTATGCGAGATAAGATCATATCGATAGAGAATTTGATGGCGATCATTCTGACATAGCTAGATTCTCTGTACGATGAGTAGATCAAAAGTTATGCCCGAAAAACACGTTTTGACGCATTTTGCACGGTATACGGTAATGGATGCACTGTAGGTGCTGCAGTGAGACTCCCTATGCGAGATAAGATCATATCGATAGAGAATTTGATGGCGATCATTCTGACATAGCTAGATTCTCTGTACGATGAGTAGATCAAAAGTTATGCCCGAAAAACACGTTTTGACGCATTTTGCACGGTATACGGTAATGGATGCACTGTAGGTGCTGCAGTGAGACTCCCTATGCGATATAAGATCATATCGATAGAGAATTTGATGGCGATCATTCTGGCATAGCTAGATTCTCTGTACGATGAGTAGATCAAAAGTTATGCCCGAAAAACACGTTTTGACGCGTTTTGCACTGTATACGGTAATGGATGCACTGCAGGTGCTCCAGTGAGACTCCCTATGCGAGATAAGATCATATCGATAGAGAATTTGATGGCGATCATTCTGACATAGCTAGATTCTCTGTACGATGAGTAGATCAAAAGTTATGCCCGAAAAACACGTTTTGACGCATTTTGCACGGTATACGGTAATGGATGCACTGTAGGTGCTGCAGTGAGACTCCCTATGCGAGATAAGATCATATCGATAGAGAATTTGATGGCGATCATTCTGACATAGCTAGATTCTCTGTACGATGAGTAGATCAAAAGTTATGCCCGAAAAACACGTTTTGACGCATTTTGCACGGTATACGGTAATGGATGCACTGTAGGTGCTGCAGTGAGACTCCCTATGCGAGATAAGATCATATCGATAGAGAATTTGATGGCGATCATTCTGACATAGCTAGATTCTCTGTACGATGAGTAGATCAAAAGTTATGCCCGAAAAACACGTTTTGACGCATTTTGCACGGTATACGGTAATGGATGCACTGTAGGTGCTGCAGTGAGACTCCCTATGCGATATAAGATCATATCGATAGAGAATTTGATGGCGATCATTCTGGCATAGCTAGATTCTCTGTACGATGAGTAGATCAAAAGTTATGCCCGAAAAACACGTTTTGACGCGTTTTGCACTGTATACGGTAATGGATGCACTGCAGGTGCTCCAGTGAGACTCCCTATGCGAGATAAGATCATATCGATAGAGAATTTGATGGCGATCATTCTGACATAGCTAGATTCTCTGTACGATGAGTAGATCAAAAGTTATGCCCGAAAAACACGTTTTGACGCATTTTGCACCTATGTCGGTAATGGATGCACTGCAGGTGCTCCAGTGAGACTCCCTATGCGAGATAAGATCATATCGATAGAGAATTTGATGGCGATCATTCTGACATAGCTAGATTCTCTGTACGATGAGTAGATCAAAAGTTATGCCCGAAAAACACGTTTTGACGCATTTTGCACGGTATACGGTAATGGATGCACTGTAGGTGCTGCAGTGAGACTCCCTATGCGAGATAAGATCATATCGATAGAGAATTTGATGGCGATCATTCTGACATAGCTAGATTCTCTGTACGATGAGTAGATCAAAAGTTATGCCCGAAAAACACGTTTTGACGCATTTTGCACGGTATACGGTAATGGATGCACTGTAGGTGCTGCAGTGAGACTCCCTATGCGATATAAGATCATATCGATAGAGAATTTGATGGCGATCATTCTGGCATAGCTAGATTCTCTGTACGATGAGTAGATCAAAAGTTATGCCCGAAAAACACGTTTTGACGCGTTTTGCACTGTATACGGTAATGGATGCACTGCAGGTGCTCCAGTGAGACTCCCTATGCGAGATAAGATCATATCGATAGAGAATTTGATGGCGATCATTCTGACATAGCTAGATTCTCTGTACGATGAGTAGATCAAAAGTTATGCCCGAAAAACACGTTTTGACGCATTTTGCACGGTATACGGTAATGGATGCACTGTAGGTGCTGCAGTGAGACTCCCTATGCGATATAAGATCATATCGATAGAGAATTTGATGGCGATCATTCTGGCATAGCTAGATTCTCTGTACGATGAGTAGATCAAAAGTTATGCCCGAAAAACACGTTTTGACGCATTTTGCACCTATGTCGGTAATGGATGCACTGCAGGTGCTCCAGTGAGACTCCCTATGCGAGATAAGATCATATCGATAGAGAATTTGATGGCGATCATTCTGACATAGCTAGATTCTCTGTACGATGAGTAGATCAAAAGTTATGCCCGAAAAACACGTTTTGACGCATTTTGCACGGTATACGGTAATGGATGCACTGTAGGTGCTGCAGTGAGACTCCCTATGCGATATAAGATCATATCGATAGAGAATTTGATGGCGATCATTCTGGCATAGCTAGATTCTCTGTACGATGAGTAGATCAAAAGTTATGCCCGAAAAACACGTTTTGACGCGTTTTGCACTGTATACGGTAATGGATGCACTGCAGGTGCTCCAGTGAGACTCCCTATGCGAGATAAGATCATATCGATAGAGAATTTGATGGCGATCATTCTGACATAGCTAGATTCTCTGTACGATGAGTAGATCAAAAGTTATGCCCGAAAAACACGTTTTGACGCATTTTGCACGGTATACGGTAATGGATGCACTGTAGGTGCTGCAGTGAGACTCCCTATGCGAGATAAGATCATATCGATAGAGAATTTGATGGCGATCATTCTGACATAGCTAGATTCTCTGTACGATGAGTAGATCAAAAGTTATGCCCGAAAAACACGTTTTGACGCATTTTGCACGGTATACGGTAATGGATGCACTGTAGGTGCTGCAGTGAGACTCCCTATGCGATATAAGATCATATCGATAGAGAATTTGATGGCGATCATTCTGGCATAGCTAGATTCTCTGTACGATGAGTAGATCAAAAGTTATGCCCGAAAAACACGTTTTGACGCGTTTTGCACTGTATACGGTAATGGATGCACTGCAGGTGCTCCAGTGAGACTCCCTATGCGAGATAAGATCATATCGATAGAGAATTTGATGGCGATCATTCTGACATAGCTAGATTCTCTGTACGATGAGTAGATCAAAAGTTATGCCCGAAAAACACGTTTTGACGCATTTTGCACGGTATACGGTAATGGATGCACTGTAGGTGCTGCAGTGAGACTCCCTATGCGATATAAGATCATATCGATAGAGAATTTGATGGCGATCATTCTGGCATAGCTAGATTCTCTGTACGATGAGTAGATCAAAAGTTATGCCCGAAAAACACGTTTTGACGCATTTTGCACCTATGTCGGTAATGGATGCACTGCAGGTGCTCCAGTGAGACTCCCTATGCGAGATAAGATCATATCGATAGAGAATTTGATGGCGATCATTCTGACATAGCTAGATTCTCTGTACGATGAGTAGATCAAAAGTTATGCCCGAAAAACACGTTTTGACGCATTTTGCACGGTATACGGTAATGGATGCACTGTAGGTGCTGCAGTGAGACTCCCTATGCGATATAAGATCATATCGATAGAGAATTTGATGGCGATCATTCTGGCATAGCTAGATTCTCTGTACGATGAGTAGATCAAAAGTTATGCCCGAAAAACACGTTTTGACGCGTTTTGCACTGTATACGGTAATGGATGCACTGCAGGTGCTCCAGTGAGACTCCCTATGCGAGATAAGATCATATCGATAGAGAATTTGATGGCGATCATTCTGACATAGCTAGATTCTCTGTACGATGAGTAGATCAAAAGTTATGCCCGAAAAACACGTTTTGACGCATTTTGCACGGTATACGGTAATGGATGCACTGTAGGTGCTGCAGTGAGACTCCCTATGCGATATAAGATCATATCGATAGAGAATTTGATGGCGATCATTCTGGCATAGCTAGATTCTCTGTACGATGAGTAGATCAAAAGTTATGCCCGAAAAACACGTTTTGACGCATTTTGCACCTATGTCGGTAATGGATGCACTGCAGGTGCTCCAGTGAGACTCCCTATGCGAGATAAGATCATATCGATAGAGAATTTGATGGCGATCATTCTGACATATCTAGATTCTCTGTACGATGAGTAGATCAAAAGTTATGCCCGAAAAACACGTTTTGACGCATTTTGCACGGTATACGGTAATGGATGCACTGTAGGTGCTGCAGTGAGACTCCCTATGCGATATAAGATCATATCGATAGAGAATTTGATGGCGATCATTCTGGCATAGCTAGATTCTCTGTACGATGAGTAGATCAAAAGTTATGCCCGAAAAACACGTTTTGACGCATTTTGCACCTATGTCGGTAATGGATGCACTGTAGGTGCTGCAGTGAGACTCCCTATGCGATATAAGATCATATCGATAGAGAATTTGATGGCGATCATTCTGACATAGCTAGATTCTCTGTACGATGAGTAGATCAAAAGTTATGCCCGAAAAACACGTTTTGACGCATTTTGCACGGTATACGGTAATGGATGCACTGTAGGTGCTGCAGTGAGACTCCCTATGCGATATAAGATCATATCGATAGAGAATTTGATGGCGATCATTCTGGCATAGCTAGATTCTCTGTACGATGAGTAGATCAAAAGTTATGCCCGAAAAACACGTTTTGACGCGTTTTGCACTGTATACGGTAATGGATGCACTGCAGGTGCTCCAGTGAGACTCCCTATGCGAGATAAGATCATATCGATAGAGAATTTGATGGCGATCATTCTGACATAGCTAGATTCTCTGTACGATGAGTAGATCAAAAGTTATGCCCGAAAAACACGTTTTGACGCATTTTGCACGGTATACGGTAATGGATGCACTGTAGGTGCTGCAGTGAGACTCCCTATGCGATATAAGATCATATCGATAGAGAATTTGATGGCGATCATTCTGGCATAGCTAGATTCTCTGTACGATGAGTAGATCAAAAGTTATGCCCGAAAAACACGTTTTGACGCATTTTGCACGGTATACGGTAATGGATGCACTGCAGGTGCTCCAGTGAGACTCCCTATGCGAGATAAGATCATATCGATAGAGAATTTGATGGCGATCATTCTGACATAGCTAGATTCTCTGTACGATGAGTAGATCAAAAGTTATGCCCGAAAAACACGTTTTGACGCATTTTGCACGGTATACGGTAATGGATGCACTGTAGGTGCTGCAGTGAGACTCCCTATGCGATATAAGATCATATCGATAGAGAATTTGATGGCGATCATTCTGGCATAGCTAGATTCTCTGTACGATGAGTAGATCAAAAGTTATGCCCGAAAAACACGTTTTGACGCATTTTGCACCTATGTCGGTAATGGATGCACTGCAGGTGCTCCAGTGAGACTCCCTATGCGAGATAAGATCATATCGATAGAGAATTTGATGGCGATCATTCTGACATATCTAGATTCTCTGTACGATGAGTAGATCAAAAGTTATGCCCGAAAAACACGTTTTGACGCGTTTTGCACTGTATACGGTAATGGATGCACTGCAGGTGCTCCAGTGAGACTCCCTATGCGAGATAAGATCATATCGATAGAGAATTTGATGGCGATCATTCTGACATAGCTAGATTCTCTGTACGATGAGTAGATCAAAAGTTATGCCCGAAAAACACGTTTTGACGCATTTTGCACGGTATACGGTAATGGATGCACTGTAGGTGCTGCAGTGAGACTCCCTATGCGATATAAGATCATATCGATAGAGAATTTGATGGCGATCATTCTGGCATAGCTAGATTCTCTGTACGATGAGTAGATCAAAAGTTATGCCCGAAAAACACGTTTTGACGCGTTTTGCACTGTATACGGTAATGGATGCACTGCAGGTGCTCCAGTGAGACTCCCTATGCGAGATAAGATCATATCGATAGAGAATTTGATGGCGATCATTCTGACATAGCTAGATTCTCTGTACGATGAGTAGATCAAAAGTTATGCCCGAAAAACACGTTTTGACGCATTTTGCACGGTATACGGTAATGGATGCACTGTAGGTGCTGCAGTGAGACTCCCTATGCGATATAAGATCATATCGATAGAGAATTTGATGGCGATCATTCTGGCATAGCTAGATTCTCTGTACGATGAGTAGATCAAAAGTTATGCCCGAAAAACACGTTTTGACGCATTTTGCACGGTATACGGTAATGGATGCACTGCAGGTGCTCCAGTGAGACTCCCTATGCGAGATAAGATCATATCGATAGAGAATTTGATGGCGATCATTCTGACATAGCTAGATTCTCTGTACGATGAGTAGATCAAAAGTTATGCCCGAAAAACACGTTTTGACGCATTTTGCACGGTATACGGTAATGGATGCACTGTAGGTGCTGCAGTGAGACTCCCTATGCGATATAAGATCATATCGATAGAGAATTTGATGGCGATCATTCTGGCATAGCTAGATTCTCTGTACGATGAGTAGATCAAAAGTTATGCCCGAAAAACACGTTTTGACGCATTTTGCACCTATGTCGGTAATGGATGCACTGCAGGTGCTCCAGTGAGACTCCCTATGCGAGATAAGATCATATCGATAGAGAATTTGATGGCGATCATTCTGACATATCTAGATTCTCTGTACGATGAGTAGATCAAAAGTTATGCCCGAAAAACACGTTTTGACGCATTTTGCACGGTATACGGTAATGGATGCACTGTAGGTGCTGCAGTGAGACTCCCTATGCGAGATAAGATCATATCGATAGAGAATTTGATGGCGATCATTCTGACATAGCTAGATTCTCTGTACGATGAGTAGATCAAAAGTTATGCCCGAAAAACACGTTTTGACGCATTTTGCACGGTATACGGTAATGGATGCACTGTAGGTGCTCCAGTGAGACTCCCTATGCGAGATAAGATCATATCGATAGAGAATTTGATGGCGATCATTCTGACATAGCTAGATTCTCTGTACGATGAGTAGATCAAAAGTTATGCCCGAAAAACACGTTTTGACGCATTTTGCACGGTATACGGTAATGGATGCACTGTAGGTGCTCCAGTGAGACTCCCTATGCGAGATAAGATCATATCGATAGAGAATTTGATGGCGATCATTCTGACATAGCTAGATTCTCTGTACGATGAGTAGATCAAAAGTTATGCCCGAAAAACACGTTTTGACGCATTTTGCACGGTATACGGTAATGGATGCACTGTAGGTGCTCCAGTGAGACTCCCTATGCGAGATAAGATCATATCGATAGAGAATTTGATGGCGATCATTCTGACATAGCTAGATTCTCTGTACGATGAGTAGATCAAAAGTTATGCCCGAAAAACACGTTTTGACGCATTTTGCACGGTATACGGTAATGGATGCACTGTAGGTGCTGCAGTGAGACTCCCTATGCGATATAAGATCATATCGATAGAGAATTTGATGGCGATCATTCTGGCATAGCTAGATTCTCTGTACGATGAGTAGATCAAAAGTTATGCCCGAAAAACACGTTTTGACGCGTTTTGCACTGTATACGGTAATGGATGCACTGCAGGTGCTCCAGTGAGACTCCCTATGCGAGATAAGATCATATCGATAGAGAATTTGATGGCGATCATTCTGACATAGCTAGATTCTCTGTACGATGAGTAGATCAAAAGTTATGCCCGAAAAACACGTTTTGACGCATTTTGCACGGTATACGGTAATGGATGCACTGTAGGTGCTGCAGTGAGACTCCCTATGCGATATAAGATCATATCGATAGAGAATTTGATGGCGATCATTCTGGCATAGCTAGATTCTCTGTACGATGAGTAGATCAAAAGTTATGCCCGAAAAACACGTTTTGACGCATTTTGCACCTATGTCGGTAATGGATGCACTGCAGGTGCTCCAGTGAGACTCCCTATGCGAGATAAGATCATATCGATAGAGAATTTGATGGCGATCATTCTGACATATCTAGATTCTCTGTACGATGAGTAGATCAAAAGTTATGCCCGAAAAACACGTTTTGACGCATTTTGCACGGTATACGGTAATGGATGCACTGTAGGTGCTGCAGTGAGACTCCCTATGCGAGATAAGATCATATCGATAGAGAATTTGATGGCGATCATTCTGACATATCTAGATTCTCTGTACGATGAGTAGATCAAAAGTTATGCCCGAAAAACACGTTTTGACGCGTTTTGCACTGTATACGGTAATGGATGCACTGCAGGTGCTCCAGTGAGACTCCCTATGCGAGATAAGATCATATCGATAGAGAATTTGATGGCGATCATTCTGACATAGATAGATTCTCTGTACGATGAGTAGATCAAAAGTTATGCCCGAAAAACACGTTTTGACGCATTTTGCACGGTATACGGTAATGGATGCACTGTAGGTGCTGCAGTGAGACTCCCTATGCGATATAAGATCATATCGATAGAGAATTTGATGGCGATCATTCTGGCATAGCTAGATTCTCTGTACGATGAGTAGATCAAAAGTTATGCCCGAAAAACACGTTTTGACGCATTTTGCACCTATGTCGGTAATGGATGCACTGCAGGTGCTGCAGTGAGACTCCCTATGCGATATAAGATCATATCGATAGAGAATTTGATGGCGATCATTCTGGCATAGCTAGATTCTCTGTACGATGAGTAGATCAAAAGTTATGCCCGAAAAACACGTTTTGACGCATTTTGCACCTATGTCGGTAATGGATGCACTGCAGGTGCTCCAGTGAGACTCCCTATGCGAGATAAGATCATATCGATAGAGAATTTGATGGCGATCATTCTGGCATAGCTAGATTCTCTGTACGATGAGTAGATCAAAAGTTATGCCCGAAAAACACGTTTTGACGCATTTTGCACGGTATACGGTAATGGATGCACTGTAGGTGCTGCAGTGAGACTCCCTATGCGATATAAGATCATATCGATAGAGAATTTGATGGCGATCATTCTGGCATAGCTAGATTCTCTGTACGATGAGTAGATCAAAAGTTATGCCCGAAAAACACGTTTTGACGCATTTTGCACCTATGTCGGTAATGGATGCACTGCAGGTGCTCCAGTGAGACTCCCTATGCGAGATAAGATCATATCGATAGAGAATTTGATGGCGATCATTCTGACATATCTAGATTCTCTGTACGATGAGTAGATCAAAAGTTATGCCCGAAAAACACGTTTTGACGCATTTTGCACGGTATACGGTAATGGATGCACTGTAGGTGCTGCAGTGAGACTCCCTATGCGAGATAAGATCATATCGATAGAGAATTTGATGGCGATCATTCTGACATAGCTAGATTCTCTGTACGATGAGTAGATCAAAAGTTATGCCCGAAAAACACGTTTTGACGCATTTTGCACCTATGTCGGTAATGGATGCACTGCAGGTGCTCCAGTGAGACTCCCTATGCGATATAAGATCATATCGATAGAGAATTTGATGGCGATCATTCTGGCATAGCTAGATTCTCTGTACGATGAGTAGATCAAAAGTTATGCCCGAAAAACACGTTTTGACGCATTTTGCACCTATGTCGGTAATGGATGCACTGCAGGTGCTCCAGTGAGACTCCCTATGCGAGATAAGATCATATCGATAGAGAATTTGATGGCGATCATTCTGGCATAGCTAGATTCTCTGTACGATGAGTAGATCAAAAGTTATGCCCGAAAAACACGTTTTGACGCATTTTGCACGGTATACGGTAATGGATGCACTGTAGGTGCTGCAGTGAGACTCCCTATGCGATATAAGATCATATCGATAGAGAATTTGATGGCGATCATTCTGGCATAGCTAGATTCTCTGTACGATGAGTAGATCAAAAGTTATGCCCGAAAAACACGTTTTGACGCATTTTGCACCTATGTCGGTAATGGATGCACTGCAGGTGCTCCAGTGAGACTCCCTATGCGAGATAAGATCATATCGATAGAGAATTTGATGGCGATCATTCTGACATATCTAGATTCTCTGTACGATGAGTAGATCAAAAGTTATGCCCGAAAAACACGTTTTGACGCATTTTGCACGGTATACGGTAATGGATGCACTGTAGGTGCTGCAGTGAGACTCCCTATGCGAGATAAGATCATATCGATAGAGAATTTGATGGCGATCATTCTGACATAGCTAGATTCTCTGTACGATGAGTAGATCAAAAGTTATGCCCGAAAAACACGTTTTGACGCATTTTGCACCTATGTCGGTAATGGATGCACTGCAGGTGCTCCAGTGAGACTCCCTATGCGATATAAGATCATATCGATAGAGAATTTGATGGCGATCATTCTGGCATAGCTAGATTCTCTGTACGATGAGTAGATCAAAAGTTATGCCCGAAAAACACGTTTTGACGCATTTTGCACGGTATACGGTAATGGATGCACTGTAGGTGCTGCAGTGAGACTCCCTATGCGATATAAGATCATATCGATAGAGAATTTGATGGCGATCATTCTGGCATAGCTAGATTCTCTGTACGATGAGTAGATCAAAAGTTATGCCCGAAAAACACGTTTTGACGCATTTTGCACCTATGTCGGTAATGGATGCACTGCAGGTGCTCCAGTGAGACTCCCTATGCGAGATAAGATCATATCGATAGAGAATTTGATGGCGATCATTCTGACATATCTAGATTCTCTGTACGATGAGTAGATCAAAAGTTATGCCCGAAAAACACGTTTTGACGCATTTTGCACGGTATACGGTAATGGATGCACTGTAGGTGCTGCAGTGAGACTCCCTATGCGAGATAAGATCATATCGATAGAGAATTTGATGGCGATCATTCTGACATAGCTAGATTCTCTGTACGATGAGTAGATCAAAAGTTATGCCCGAAAAACACGTTTTGACGCATTTTGCACCTATGTCGGTAATGGATGCACTGCAGGTGCTCCAGTGAGACTCCCTATGCGATATAAGATCATATCGATAGAGAATTTGATGGCGATCATTCTGGCATAGCTAGATTCTCTGTACGATGAGTAGATCAAAAGTTATGCCCGAAAAACACGTTTTGACGCATTTTGCACGGTATACGGTAATGGATGCACTGTAGGTGCTGCAGTGAGACTCCCTATGCGAGATAAGATCATATCGATAGAGAATTTGATGGCGATCATTCTGACATAGCTAGATTCTCTGTACGATGAGTAGATCAAAAGTTATGCCCGAAAAACACGTTTTGACGCATTTTGCACCTATGTCGGTAATGGATGCACTGCAGGTGCTCCAGTGAGACTCCCTATGCGAGATAAGATCATATCGATAGAGAATTTGATGGCGATCATTCTGACATATCTAGATTCTCTGTACGATGAGTAGATCAAAAGTTATGCCCGAAAAACACGTTTTGACGCATTTTGCACGGTATACGGTAATGGATGCACTGTAGGTGCTGCAGTGAGACTCCCTATGCGAGATAAGATCATATCGATAGAGAATTTGATGGCGATCATTCTGACATAGCTAGATTCTCTGTACGATGAGTAGATCAAAAGTTATGCCCGAAAAACACGTTTTGACGCATTTTGCACCTATGTCGGTAATGGATGCACTGCAGGTGCTCCAGTGAGACTCCCTATGCGATATAAGATCATATCGATAGAGAATTTGATGGCGATCATTCTGGCATAGCTAGATTCTCTGTACGATGAGTAGATCAAAAGTTATGCCCGAAAAACACGTTTTGACGCATTTTGCACGGTATACGGTAATGGATGCACTGTAGGTGCTGCAGTGAGACTCCCTATGCGATATAAGATCATATCGATAGAGAATTTGATGGCGATCATTCTGGCATAGCTAGATTCTCTGTACGATGAGTAGATCAAAAGTTATGCCCGAAAAACACGTTTTGACGCATTTTGCACGGTATACGGTAATGGATGCACTGTAGGTGCTGCAGTGAGACTCCCTATGCGATATAAGATCATATCGATAGAGAATTTGATGGCGATCATTCTGGCATAGCTAGATTCTCTGTACGATGAGTAGATCAAAAGTTATGCCCGAAAAACACGTTTTGACGCGTTTTGCACTGTATACGGTAATGGATGCACTGCAGGTGCTGCAGTGAGACTCCCTATGCGATATAAGATCATATCGATAGAGAATTTGATGGCGATCATTCTGGCATAGCTAGATTCTCTGTACGATGAGTAGATCAAAAGTTATGCCCGAAAAACACGTTTTGACGCATTTTGCACGGTATACGGTAATGGATGCACTGTAGGTGCTGCAGTGAGACTCCCTATGCGAGATAAGATCATATCGATAGAGAATTTGATGGCGATCATTCTGGCATAGCTAGATTCTCTGTACGATGAGTAGATCAAAAGTTATGCCCGAAAAACACGTTTTGACGCATTTTGCACGGTATACGGTAATGGATGCACTGTAGGTGCTGCAGTGAGACTCCCTATGCGATATAAGATCATATCGATAGAGAATTTGATGGCGATCATTCTGGCATAGCTAGATTCTCTGTACGATGAGTAGATCAAAAGTTATGCCCGAAAAACACGTTTTGACGCGTTTTGCACTGTATACGGTAATGGATGCACTGCAGGTGCTCCAGTGAGACTCCCTATGCGAGATAAGATCATATCGATAGAGAATTTGATGGCGATCATTCTGACATAGCTAGATTCTCTGTACGATGAGTAGATCAAAAGTTATGCCCGAAAAACACGTTTTGACGCATTTTGCACGGTATACGGTAATGGATGCACTGTAGGTGCTGCAGTGAGACTCCCTATGCGATATAAGATCATATCGATAGAGAATTTGATGGCGATCATTCTGACATATCTAGATTCTCTGTACGATGAGTAGATCAAAAGTTATGCCCGAAAAACACGTTTTGACGCATTTTGCACCTATGTCGGTAATGGATGCACTGCAGGTGCTCCAGTGAGACTCCCTATGCGAGATAAGATCATATCGATAGAGAATTTGATGGCGATCATTCTGACATATCTAGATTCTCTGTACGATGAGTAGATCAAAAGTTATGCCCGAAAAACACGTTTTGACGCATTTTGCACGGTATACGGTAATGGATGCACTGTAGGTGCTGCAGTGAGACTCCCTATGCGAGATAAGATCATATCGATAGAGAATTTGATGGCGATCATTCTGACATAGCTAGATTCTCTGTACGATGAGTAGATCAAAAGTTATGCCCGAAAAACACGTTTTGACGCATTTTGCACGGTATACGGTAATGGATGCACTGTAGGTGCTGCAGTGAGACTCCCTATGCGATATAAGATCATATCGATAGAGAATTTGATGGCGATCATTCTGGCATAGCTAGATTCTCTGTACGATGAGTAGATCAAAAGTTATGCCCGAAAAACACGTTTTGACGCGTTTTGCACTGTATACGGTAATGGATGCACTGCAGGTGCTCCAGTGAGACTCCCTATGCGAGATAAGATCATATCGATAGAGAATTTGATGGCGATCATTCTGACATAGCTAGATTCTCTGTACGATGAGTAGATCAAAAGTTATGCCCGAAAAACACGTTTTGACGCATTTTGCACGGTATACGGTAATGGATGCACTGTAGGTGCTGCAGTGAGACTCCCTATGCGATATAAGATCATATCGATAGAGAATTTGATGGCGATCATTCTGGCATAGCTAGATTCTCTGTACGATGAGTAGATCAAAAGTTATGCCCGAAAAACACGTTTTGACGCGTTTTGCACTGTATACGGTAATGGATGCACTGCAGGTGCTCCAGTGAGACTCCCTATGCGAGATAAGATCATATCGATAGAGAATTTGATGGCGATCATTCTGACATAGCTAGATT
Organism: Heterorhabditis bacteriophora; assembly: GCA_964036235.1. Taxonomy (NCBI): domain Eukaryota; kingdom Metazoa; phylum Nematoda; class Chromadorea; order Rhabditida; family Heterorhabditidae; genus Heterorhabditis; species Heterorhabditis bacteriophora. The sequence goes on from CAXIWP010000003.1 coordinate 93,827, forward strand.
CTCTGTACGATGAGTAGATCAAAAGTTATGCCCGAAAAACACGTTTTGACGCATTTTGCACGGTATACGGTAATGGATGCACTGTAGGTGCTGCAGTGAGACTCCCTATGCGATATAAGATCATATCGATAGAGAATTTGATGGCGATCATTCTGGCATAGCTAGATTCTCTGTACGATGAGTAGATCAAAAGTTATGCCCGAAAAACACGTTTTGACGCATTTTGCACGGTATACGGTAATGGATGCACTGTAGGTGCTGCAGTGAGACTCCCTATGCGATATAAGATCATATCGATAGAGAATTTGATGGCGATCATTCTGGCATAGCTAGATTCTCTGTACGATGAGTAGATCAAAAGTTATGCCCGAAAAACACGTTTTGACGCATTTTGCACCTATGTCGGTAATGGATGCACTGCAGGTGCTCCAGTGAGACTCCCTATGCGAGATAAGATCATATCGATAGAGAATTTGATGGCGATCATTCTGACATATCTAGATTCTCTGTACGATGAGTAGATCAAAAGTTATGCCCGAAAAACACGTTTTGACGCATTTTGCACGGTATACGGTAATGGATGCACTGTAGGTGCTGCAGTGAGACTCCCTATGCGAGATAAGATCATATCGATAGAGAATTTGATGGCGATCATTCTGACATAGCTAGATTCTCTGTACGATGAGTAGATCAAAAGTTATGCCCGAAAAACACGTTTTGACGCATTTTGCACCTATGTCGGTAATGGATGCACTGCAGGTGCTCCAGTGAGACTCCCTATGCGAGATAAGATCATATCGATAGAGAATTTGATGGCGATCATTCTGACATAGCTAGATTCTCTGTACGATGAGTAGATCAAAAGTTATGCCCGAAAAACACGTTTTGACGCATTTTGCACGGTATACGGTAATGGATGCACTGTAGGTGCTGCAGTGAGACTCCCTATGCGAGATAAGATCATATCGATAGAGAATTTGATGGCGATCATTCTGACATAGCTAGATTCTCTGTACGATGAGTAGATCAAAAGTTATGCCCGAAAAACACGTTTTGACGCATTTTGCACGGTATACGGTAATGGATGCACTGTAGGTGCTGCAGTGAGACTCCCTATGCGATATAAGATCATATCGATAGAGAATTTGATGGCGATCATTCTGGCATAGCTAGATTCTCTGTACGATGAGTAGATCAAAAGTTATGCCCGAAAAACACGTTTTGACGCGTTTTGCACTGTATACGGTAATGGATGCACTGCAGGTGCTCCAGTGAGACTCCCTATGCGAGATAAGATCATATCGATAGAGAATTTGATGGCGATCATTCTGACATAGCTAGATTCTCTGTACGATGAGTAGATCAAAAGTTATGCCCGAAAAACACGTTTTGACGCATTTTGCACGGTATACGGTAATGGATGCACTGTAGGTGCTGCAGTGAGACTCCCTATGCGATATAAGATCATATCGATAGAGAATTTGATGGCGATCATTCTGGCATAGCTAGATTCTCTGTACGATGAGTAGATCAAAAGTTATGCCCGAAAAACACGTTTTGACGCGTTTTGCACTGTATACGGTAATGGATGCACTGCAGGTGCTCCAGTGAGACTCCCTATGCGAGATAAGATCATATCGATAGAGAATTTGATGGCGATCATTCTGACATAGCTAGATTCTCTGTACGATGAGTAGATCAAAAGTTATGCCCGAAAAACACGTTTTGACGCATTTTGCACGGTATACGGTAATGGATGCACTGTAGGTGCTGCAGTGAGACTCCCTATGCGATATAAGATCATATCGATAGAGAATTTGATGGCGATCATTCTGGCATAGCTAGATTCTCTGTACGATGAGTAGATCAAAAGTTATGCCCGAAAAACACGTTTTGACGCATTTTGCACGGTATACGGTAATGGATGCACTGTAGGTGCTGCAGTGAGACTCCCTATGCGATATAAGATCATATCGATAGAGAATTTGATGGCGATCATTCTGGCATAGCTAGATTCTCTGTACGATGAGTAGATCAAAAGTTATGCCCGAAAAACACGTTTTGACGCATTTTGCACCTATGTCGGTAATGGATGCACTGCAGGTGCTCCAGTGAGACTCCCTATGCGAGATAAGATCATATCGATAGAGAATTTGATGGCGATCATTCTGACATATCTAGATTCTCTGTACGATGAGTAGATCAAAAGTTATGCCCGAAAAACACGTTTTGACGCATTTTGCACGGTATACGGTAATGGATGCACTGTAGGTGCTGCAGTGAGACTCCCTATGCGAGATAAGATCATATCGATAGAGAATTTGATGGCGATCATTCTGACATAGCTAGATTCTCTGTACGATGAGTAGATCAAAAGTTATGCCCGAAAAACACGTTTTGACGCATTTTGCACCTATGTCGGTAATGGATGCACTGCAGGTGCTCCAGTGAGACTCCCTATGCGAGATAAGATCATATCGATAGAGAATTTGATGGCGATCATTCTGACATAGCTAGATTCTCTGTACGATGAGTAGATCAAAAGTTATGCCCGAAAAACACGTTTTGACGCATTTTGCACGGTATACGGTAATGGATGCACTGTAGGTGCTGCAGTGAGACTCCCTATGCGAGATAAGATCATATCGATAGAGAATTTGATGGCGATCATTCTGACATAGCTAGATTCTCTGTACGATGAGTAGATCAAAAGTTATGCCCGAAAAACACGTTTTGACGCATTTTGCACGGTATACGGTAATGGATGCACTGTAGGTGCTGCAGTGAGACTCCCTATGCGATATAAGATCATATCGATAGAGAATTTGATGGCGATCATTCTGGCATAGCTAGATTCTCTGTACGATGAGTAGATCAAAAGTTATGCCCGAAAAACACGTTTTGACGCGTTTTGCACTGTATACGGTAATGGATGCACTGCAGGTGCTCCAGTGAGACTCCCTATGCGAGATAAGATCATATCGATAGAGAATTTGATGGCGATCATTCTGACATAGCTAGATTCTCTGTACGATGAGTAGATCAAAAGTTATGCCCGAAAAACACGTTTTGACGCATTTTGCACGGTATACGGTAATGGATGCACTGTAGGTGCTGCAGTGAGACTCCCTATGCGAGATAAGATCATATCGATAGAGAATTTGATGGCGATCATTCTGACATAGCTAGATTCTCTGTACGATGAGTAGATCAAAAGTTATGCCCGAAAAACACGTTTTGACGCATTTTGCACGGTATACGGTAATGGATGCACTGTAGGTGCTGCAGTGAGACTCCCTATGCGATATAAGATCATATCGATAGAGAATTTGATGGCGATCATTCTGGCATAGCTAGATTCTCTGTACGATGAGTAGATCAAAAGTTATGCCCGAAAAACACGTTTTGACGCGTTTTGCACTGTATACGGTAATGGATGCACTGCAGGTGCTCCAGTGAGACTCCCTATGCGAGATAAGATCATATCGATAGAGAATTTGATGGCGATCATTCTGACATAGCTAGATTCTCTGTACGATGAGTAGATCAAAAGTTATGCCCGAAAAACACGTTTTGACGCATTTTGCACGGTATACGGTAATGGATGCACTGTAGGTGCTGCAGTGAGACTCCCTATGCGATATAAGATCATATCGATAGAGAATTTGATGGCGATCATTCTGGCATAGCTAGATTCTCTGTACGATGAGTAGATCAAAAGTTATGCCCGAAAAACACGTTTTGACGCGTTTTGCACTGTATACGGTAATGGATGCACTGCAGGTGCTCCAGTGAGACTCCCTATGCGAGATAAGATCATATCGATAGAGAATTTGATGGCGATCATTCTGACATAGCTAGATTCTCTGTACGATGAGTAGATCAAAAGTTATGCCCGAAAAACACGTTTTGACGCATTTTGCACGGTATACGGTAATGGATGCACTGTAGGTGCTGCAGTGAGACTCCCTATGCGATATAAGATCATATCGATAGAGAATTTGATGGCGATCATTCTGACATATCTAGATTCTCTGTACGATGAGTAGATCAAAAGTTATGCCCGAAAAACACGTTTTGACGCATTTTGCACCTATGTCGGTAATGGATGCACTGCAGGTGCTCCAGTGAGACTCCCTATGCGAGATAAGATCATATCGATAGAGAATTTGATGGCGATCATTCTGACATATCTAGATTCTCTGTACGATGAGTAGATCAAAAGTTATGCCCGAAAAACACGTTTTGACGCATTTTGCACGGTATACGGTAATGGATGCACTGTAGGTGCTGCAGTGAGACTCCCTATGCGAGATAAGATCATATCGATAGAGAATTTGATGGCGATCATTCTGACATAGCTAGATTCTCTGTACGATGAGTAGATCAAAAGTTATGCCCGAAAAACACGTTTTGACGCATTTTGCACGGTATACGGTAATGGATGCACTGTAGGTGCTGCAGTGAGACTCCCTATGCGATATAAGATCATATCGATAGAGAATTTGATGGCGATCATTCTGGCATAGCTAGATTCTCTGTACGATGAGTAGATCAAAAGTTATGCCCGAAAAACACGTTTTGACGCGTTTTGCACTGTATACGGTAATGGATGCACTGCAGGTGCTCCAGTGAGACTCCCTATGCGAGATAAGATCATATCGATAGAGAATTTGATGGCGATCATTCTGACATAGCTAGATTCTCTGTACGATGAGTAGATCAAAAGTTATGCCCGAAAAACACGTTTTGACGCATTTTGCACGGTATACGGTAATGGATGCACTGTAGGTGCTGCAGTGAGACTCCCTATGCGATATAAGATCATATCGATAGAGAATTTGATGGCGATCATTCTGGCATAGCTAGATTCTCTGTACGATGAGTAGATCAAAAGTTATGCCCGAAAAACACGTTTTGACGCGTTTTGCACTGTATACGGTAATGGATGCACTGCAGGTGCTCCAGTGAGACTCCCTATGCGAGATAAGATCATATCGATAGAGAATTTGATGGCGATCATTCTGGCATAGCTAGATTCTCTGTACGATGAGTAGATCAAAAGTTATGCCCGAAAAACACGTTTTGACGCATTTTGCACCTATGTCGGTAATGGATGCACTGCAGGTGCTGCAGTGAGACTCCCTATGCGATATAAGATCATATCGATAGAGAATTTGATGGCGATCATTCTGGCATAGCTAGATTCTCTGTACGATGAGTAGATCAAAAGTTATGCCCGAAAAACACGTTTTGACGCATTTTGCACCTATGTCGGTAATGGATGCACTGCAGGTGCTGCAGTGAGACTCCCTATGCGAGATAAGATCATATCGATAGAGAATTTGATGGCGATCATTCTGACATAGCTAGATTCTCTGTACGATGAGTAGATCAAAAGTTATGCCCGAAAAACACGTTTTGACGCATTTTGCACCTATGTCGGTAATGGATGCACTGCAGGTGCTGCAGTGAGACTCCCTATGCGAGATAAGATCATATCGATAGAGAATTTGATGGCGATCATTCTGACATAGCTAGATTCTCTGTACGATGAGTAGATCAAAAGTTATGCCCGAAAAACACGTTTTGACGCATTTTGCACGGTATACGGTAATGGATGCACTGTAGGTGCTGCAGTGAGACTCCCTATGCGAGATAAGATCATATCGATAGAGAATTTGATGGCGATCATTCTGACATATCTAGATTCTCTGTACGATGAGTAGATCAAAAGTTATGCCCGAAAAACACGTTTTGACGCATTTTGCACGGTATACGGTAATGGATGCACTGTAGGTGCTGCAGTGAGACTCCCTATGCGAGATAAGATCATATCGATAGAGAATTTGATGGCGATCATTCTGACATATCTAGATTCTCTGTACGATGAGTAGATCAAAAGTTATGCCCGAAAAACACGTTTTGACGCATTTTGCACGGTATACGGTAATGGATGCACTGTAGGTGCTGCAGTGAGACTCCCTATGCGAGATAAGATCATATCGATAGAGAATTTGATGGCGATCATTCTGACATAGCTAGATTCTCTGTACGATGAGTAGATCAAAAGTTATGCCCGAAAAACACGTTTTGACGCATTTTGCACGGTATACGGTAATGGATGCACTGTAGGTGCTGCAGTGAGACTCCCTATGCGATATAAGATCATATCGATAGAGAATTTGATGGCGATCATTCTGGCATAGCTAGATTCTCTGTACGATGAGTAGATCAAAAGTTATGCCCGAAAAACACGTTTTGACGCATTTTGCACGGTATACGGTAATGGATGCACTGTAGGTGCTGCAGTGAGACTCCCTATGCGATATAAGATCATATCGATAGAGAATTTGATGGCGATCATTCTGGCATAGCTAGATTCTCTGTACGATGAGTAGATCAAAAGTTATGCCCGAAAAACACGTTTTGACGCATTTTGCACCTATGTCGGTAATGGATGCACTGCAGGTGCTGCAGTGAGACTCCCTATGCGAGATAAGATCATATCGATAGAGAATTTGATGGCGATCATTCTGACATAGCTAGATTCTCTGTACGATGAGTAGATCAAAAGTTATGCCCGAAAAACACGTTTTGACGCATTTTGCACGGTATACGGTAATGGATGCACTGTAGGTGCTGCAGTGAGACTCCCTATGCGAGATAAGATCATATCGATAGAGAATTTGATGGCGATCATTCTGACATATCTAGATTCTCTGTACGATGAGTAGATCAAAAGTTATGCCCGAAAAACACGTTTTGACGCATTTTGCACGGTATACGGTAATGGATGCACTGTAGGTGCTGCAGTGAGACTCCCTATGCGAGATAAGATCATATCGATAGAGAATTTGATGGCGATCATTCTGACATATCTAGATTCTCTGTACGATGAGTAGATCAAAAGTTATGCCCGAAAAACACGTTTTGACGCATTTTGCACGGTATACGGTAATGGATGCACTGTAGGTGCTGCAGTGAGACTCCCTATGCGAGATAAGATCATATCGATAGAGAATTTGATGGCGATCATTCTGGCATAGCTAGATTCTCTGTACGATGAGTAGATCAAAAGTTATGCCCGAAAAACACGTTTTGACGCATTTTGCACGGTATACGGTAATGGATGCACTGTAGGTGCTGCAGTGAGACTCCCTATGCGATATAAGATCATATCGATAGAGAATTTGATGGCGATCATTCTGGCATAGCTAGATTCTCTGTACGATGAGTAGATCAAAAGTTATGCCCGAAAAACACGTTTTGACGCATTTTGCACCTATGTCGGTAATGGATGCACTGTAGGTGCTGCAGTGAGACTCCCTATGCGATATAAGATCATATCGATAGAGAATTTGATGGCGATCATTCTGGCATAGCTAGATTCTCTGTACGATGAGTAGATCAAAAGTTATGCCCGAAAAACACGTTTTGACGCGTTTTGCACTGTATACGGTAATGGATGCACTGCAGGTGCTCCAGTGAGACTCCCTATGCGAGATAAGATCATATCGATAGAGAATTTGATGGCGATCATTCTGGCATAGCTAGATTCTCTGTACGATGAGTAGATCAAAAGTTATGCCCGAAAAACACGTTTTGACGCATTTTGCACGGTATACGGTAATGGATGCACTGCAGGTGCTCCAGTGAGACTCCCTATGCGAGATAAGATCATATCGATAGAGAATTTGATGGCGATCATTCTGGCATAGCTAGATTCTCTGTACGATGAGTAGATCAAAAGTTATGCCCGAAAAACACGTTTTGACGCGTTTTGCACTGTATACGGTAATGGATGCACTGCAGGTGCTCCAGTGAGACTCCCTATGCGAGATAAGATCATATCGATAGAGAATTTGATGGCGATCATTCTGGCATAGCTAGATTCTCTGTACGATGAGTAGATCAAAAGTTATGCCCGAAAAACACGTTTTGACGCATTTTGCACGGTATACGGTAATGGATGCACTGCAGGTGCTCCAGTGAGACTCCCTATGCGAGATAAGATCATATCGATAGAGAATTTGATGGCGATCATTCTGACATAGCTAGATTCTCTGTACGATGAGTAGATCAAAAGTTATGCCCGAAAAACACGTTTTGACGCATTTTGCACGGTATACGGTAATGGATGCACTGTAGGTGCTGCAGTGAGACTCCCTATGCGAGATAAGATCATATCGATAGAGAATTTGATGGCGATCATTCTGGCATAGCTAGATTCTCTGTACGATGAGTAGATCAAAAGTTATGCCCGAAAAACACGTTTTGACGCGTTTTGCACTGTATACGGTAATGGATGCACTGCAGGTGCTCCAGTGAGACTCCCTATGCGAGATAAGATCATATCGATAGAGAATTTGATGGCGATCATTCTGGCATAGCTAGATTCTCTGTACGATGAGTAGATCAAAAGTTATGCCCGAAAAACACGTTTTGACGCATTTTGCACGGTATACGGTAATGGATGCACTGCAGGTGCTCCAGTGAGACTCCCTATGCGAGATAAGATCATATCGATAGAGAATTTGATGGCGATCATTCTGGCATAGCTAGATTCTCTGTACGATGAGTAGATCAAAAGTTATGCCCGAAAAACACGTTTTGACGCGTTTTGCACTGTATACGGTAATGGATGCACTGCAGGTGCTCCAGTGAGACTCCCTATGCGAGATAAGATCATATCGATAGAGAATTTGATGGCGATCATTCTGGCATAGCTAGATTCTCTGTACGATGAGTAGATCAAAAGTTATGCCCGAAAAACACGTTTTGACGCATTTTGCACGGTATACGGTAATGGATGCACTGCAGGTGCTCCAGTGAGACTCCCTATGCGAGATAAGATCATATCGATAGAGAATTTGATGGCGATCATTCTGACATAGCTAGATTCTCTGTACGATGAGTAGATCAAAAGTTATGCCCGAAAAACACGTTTTGACGCATTTTGCACGGTATACGGTAATGGATGCACTGTAGGTGCTGCAGTGAGACTCCCTATGCGAGATAAGATCATATCGATAGAGAATTTGATGGCGATCATTCTGGCATAGCTAGATTCTCTGTACGATGAGTAGATCAAAAGTTATGCCCGAAAAACACGTTTTGACGCGTTTTGCACTGTATACGGTAATGGATGCACTGCAGGTGCTCCAGTGAGACTCCCTATGCGAGATAAGATCATATCGATAGAGAATTTGATGGCGATCATTCTGGCATAGCTAGATTCTCTGTACGATGAGTAGATCAAAAGTTATGCCCGAAAAACACGTTTTGACGCATTTTGCACGGTATACGGTAATGGATGCACTGCAGGTGCTCCAGTGAGACTCCCTATGCGAGATAAGATCATATCGATAGAGAATTTGATGGCGATCATTCTGGCATAGCTAGATTCTCTGTACGATGAGTAGATCAAAAGTTATGCCCGAAAAACACGTTTTGACGCGTTTTGCACTGTATACGGTAATGGATGCACTGCAGGTGCTCCAGTGAGACTCCCTATGCGAGATAAGATCATATCGATAGAGAATTTGATGGCGATCATTCTGGCATAGCTAGATTCTCTGTACGATGAGTAGATCAAAAGTTATGCCCGAAAAACACGTTTTGACGCATTTTGCACGGTATACGGTAATGGATGCACTGTAGGTGCTGCAGTGAGACTCCCTATGCGAGATAAGATCATATCGATAGAGAATTTGATGGCGATCATTCTGACATATCTAGATTCTCTGTACGATGAGTAGATCAAAAGTTATGCCCGAAAAACACGTTTTGACGCATTTTGCACGGTATACGGTAATGGATGCACTGTAGGTGCTGCAGTGAGACTCCCTATGCGAGATAAGATCATATCGATAGAGAATTTGATGGCGATCATTCTGACATAGCTAGATTCTCTGTACGATGAGTAGATCAAAAGTTATGCCCGAAAAACACGTTTTGACGCATTTTGCACGGTATACGGTAATGGATGCACTGTAGGTGCTGCAGTGAGACTCCCTATGCGATATAAGATCATATCGATAGAGAATTTGATGGCGATCATTCTGGCATAGCTAGATTCTCTGTACGATGAGTAGATCAAAAGTTATGCCCGAAAAACACGTTTTGACGCGTTTTGCACTGTATACGGTAATGGATGCACTGCAGGTGCTCCAGTGAGACTCCCTATGCGAGATAAGATCATATCGATAGAGAATTTGATGGCGATCATTCTGGCATAGCTAGATTCTCTGTACGATGAGTAGATCAAAAGTTATGCCCGAAAAACACGTTTTGACGCATTTTGCACGGTATACGGTAATGGATGCACTGCAGGTGCTCCAGTGAGACTCCCTATGCGAGATAAGATCATATCGATAGAGAATTTGATGGCGATCATTCTGGCATAGCTAGATTCTCTGTACGATGAGTAGATCAAAAGTTATGCCCGAAAAACACGTTTTGACGCGTTTTGCACTGTATACGGTAATGGATGCACTGCAGGTGCTCCAGTGAGACTCCCTATGCGAGATAAGATCATATCGATAGAGAATTTGATGGCGATCATTCTGGCATAGCTAGATTCTCTGTACGATGAGTAGATCAAAAGTTATGCCCGAAAAACACGTTTTGACGCATTTTGCACGGTATACGGTAATGGATGCACTGCAGGTGCTCCAGTGAGACTCCCTATGCGAGATAAGATCATATCGATAGAGAATTTGATGGCGATCATTCTGACATAGCTAGATTCTCTGTACGATGAGTAGATCAAAAGTTATGCCCGAAAAACACGTTTTGACGCATTTTGCACGGTATACGGTAATGGATGCACTGTAGGTGCTGCAGTGAGACTCCCTATGCGAGATAAGATCATATCGATAGAGAATTTGATGGCGATCATTCTGGCATAGCTAGATTCTCTGTACGATGAGTAGATCAAAAGTTATGCCCGAAAAACACGTTTTGACGCGTTTTGCACTGTATACGGTAATGGATGCACTGCAGGTGCTCCAGTGAGACTCCCTATGCGAGATAAGATCATATCGATAGAGAATTTGATGGCGATCATTCTGGCATAGCTAGATTCTCTGTACGATGAGTAGATCAAAAGTTATGCCCGAAAAACACGTTTTGACGCATTTTGCACGGTATACGGTAATGGATGCACTGCAGGTGCTCCAGTGAGACTCCCTATGCGAGATAAGATCATATCGATAGAGAATTTGATGGCGATCATTCTGGCATAGCTAGATTCTCTGTACGATGAGTAGATCAAAAGTTATGCCCGAAAAACACGTTTTGACGCGTTTTGCACTGTATACGGTAATGGATGCACTGCAGGTGCTCCAGTGAGACTCCCTATGCGAGATAAGATCATATCGATAGAGAATTTGATGGCGATCATTCTGGCATAGCTAGATTCTCTGTACGATGAGTAGATCAAAAGTTATGCCCGAAAAACACGTTTTGACGCATTTTGCACGGTATACGGTAATGGATGCACTGCAGGTGCTCCAGTGAGACTCCCTATGCGAGATAAGATCATATCGATAGAGAATTTGATGGCGATCATTCTGACATAGCTAGATTCTCTGTACGATGAGTAGATCAAAAGTTATGCCCGAAAAACACGTTTTGACGCATTTTGCACGGTATACGGTAATGGATGCACTGTAGGTGCTGCAGTGAGACTCCCTATGCGAGATAAGATCATATCGATAGAGAATTTGATGGCGATCATTCTGACATAGCTAGATTCTCTGTACGATGAGTAGATCAAAAGTTATGCCCGAAAAACACGTTTTGACGCATTTTGCACGGTATACGGTAATGGATGCACTGTAGGTGCTGCAGTGAGACTCCCTATGCGATATAAGATCATATCGATAGAGAATTTGATGGCGATCATTCTGGCATAGCTAGATTCTCTGTACGATGAGTAGATCAAAAGTTATGCCCGAAAAACACGTTTTGACGCGTTTTGCACTGTATACGGTAATGGATGCACTGCAGGTGCTCCAGTGAGACTCCCTATGCGAGATAAGATCATATCGATAGAGAATTTGATGGCGATCATTCTGGCATAGCTAGATTCTCTGTACGATGAGTAGATCAAAAGTTATGCCCGAAAAACACGTTTTGACGCGTTTTGCACTGTATACGGTAATGGATGCACTGCAGGTGCTCCAGTGAGACTCCCTATGCGAGATAAGATCATATCGATAGAGAATTTGATGGCGATCATTCTGGCATAGCTAGATTCTCTGTACGATGAGTAGATCAAAAGTTATGCCCGAAAAACACGTTTTGACGCGTTTTGCACTGTATACGGTAATGGATGCACTGCAGGTGCTCCAGTGAGACTCCCTATGCGAGATAAGATCATATCGATAGAGAATTTGATGGCGATCATTCTGGCATAGCTAGATTCTCTGTACGATGAGTAGATCAAAAGTTATGCCCGAAAAACACGTTTTGACGCATTTTGCACGGTATACGGTAATGGATGCACTGTAGGTGCTGCAGTGAGACTCCCTATGCGAGATAAGATCATATCGATAGAGAATTTGATGGCGATCATTCTGACATAGCTAGATTCTCTGTACGATGAGTAGATCAAAAGTTATGCCCGAAAAACACGTTTTGACGCATTTTGCACGGTATACGGTAATGGATGCACTGTAGGTGCTGCAGTGAGACTCCCTATGCGATATAAGATCATATCGATAGAGAATTTGATGGCGATCATTCTGGCATAGCTAGATTCTCTGTACGATGAGTAGATCAAAAGTTATGCCCGAAAAACACGTTTTGACGCGTTTTGCACTGTATACGGTAATGGATGCACTGCAGGTGCTCCAGTGAGACTCCCTATGCGAGATAAGATCATATCGATAGAGAATTTGATGGCGATCATTCTGGCATAGCTAGATTCTCTGTACGATGAGTAGATCAAAAGTTATGCCCGAAAAACACGTTTTGACGCGTTTTGCACTGTATACGGTAATGGATGCACTGCAGGTGCTCCAGTGAGACTCCCTATGCGAGATAAGATCATATCGATAGAGAATTTGATGGCGATCATTCTGGCATAGCTAGATTCTCTGTACGATGAGTAGATCAAAAGTTATGCCCGAAAAACACGTTTTGACGCGTTTTGCACTGTATACGGTAATGGATGCACTGCAGGTGCTCCAGTGAGACTCCCTATGCGAGATAAGATCATATCGATAGAGAATTTGATGGCGATCATTCTGGCATAGCTAGATTCTCTGTACGATGAGTAGATCAAAAGTTATGCCCGAAAAACACGTTTTGACGCATTTTGCACGGTATACGGTAATGGATGCACTGCAGGTGCTCCAGTGAGACTCCCTATGCGAGATAAGATCATATCGATAGAGAATTTGATGGCGATCATTCTGACATAGCTAGATTCTCTGTACGATGAGTAGATCAAAAGTTATGCCCGAAAAACACGTTTTGACGCATTTTGCACGGTATACGGTAATGGATGCACTGTAGGTGCTGCAGTGAGACTCCCTATGCGAGATAAGATCATATCGATAGAGAATTTGATGGCGATCATTCTGGCATAGCTAGATTCTCTGTACGATGAGTAGATCAAAAGTTATGCCCGAAAAACACGTTTTGACGCGTTTTGCACTGTATACGGTAATGGATGCACTGCAGGTGCTCCAGTGAGACTCCCTATGCGAGATAAGATCATATCGATAGAGAATTTGATGGCGATCATTCTGGCATAGCTAGATTCTCTGTACGATGAGTAGATCAAAAGTTATGCCCGAAAAACACGTTTTGACGCATTTTGCACGGTATACGGTAATGGATGCACTGCAGGTGCTCCAGTGAGACTCCCTATGCGAGATAAGATCATATCGATAGAGAATTTGATGGCGATCATTCTGGCATAGCTAGATTCTCTGTACGATGAGTAGATCAAAAGTTATGCCCGAAAAACACGTTTTGACGCGTTTTGCACTGTATACGGTAATGGATGCACTGCAGGTGCTCCAGTGAGACTCCCTATGCGAGATAAGATCATATCGATAGAGAATTTGATGGCGATCATTCTGGCATAGCTAGATTCTCTGTACGATGAGTAGATCAAAAGTTATGCCCGAAAAACACGTTTTGACGCATTTTGCACGGTATACGGTAATGGATGCACTGCAGGTGCTCCAGTGAGACTCCCTATGCGAGATAAGATCATATCGATAGAGAATTTGATGGCGATCATTCTGGCATAGCTAGATTCTCTGTACGATGAGTAGATCAAAAGTTATGCCCGAAAAACACGTTTTGACGCGTTTTGCACTGTATACGGTAATGGATGCACTGCAGGTGCTCCAGTGAGACTCCCTATGCGAGATAAGATCATATCGATAGAGAATTTGATGGCGATCATTCTGGCATAGCTAGATTCTCTGTACGATGAGTAGATCAAAAGTTATGCCCGAAAAACACGTTTTGACGCGTTTTGCACTGTATACGGTAATGGATGCACTGCAGGTGCTCCAGTGAGACTCCCTATGCGAGATAAGATCATATCGATAGAGAATTTGATGGCGATCATTCTGGCATAGCTAGATTCTCTGTACGATGAGTAGATCAAAAGTTATGCCCGAAAAACACGTTTTGACGCATTTTGCACGGTATACGGTAATGGATGCACTGCAGGTGCTCCAGTGAGACTCCCTATGCGAGATAAGATCATATCGATAGAGAATTTGATGGCGATCATTCTGACATAGCTAGATTCTCTGTACGATGAGTAGATCAAAAGTTATGCCCGAAAAACACGTTTTGACGCATTTTGCACGGTATACGGTAATGGATGCACTGTAGGTGCTGCAGTGAGACTCCCTATGCGAGATAAGATCATATCGATAGAGAATTTGATGGCGATCATTCTGGCAGAGCTAGATTCTCTGTACGATGAGTAGATCAAAAGTTATGCCCGAAAAACACGTTTTGACGCGTTTTGCACTGTATACGGTAATGGATGCACTGCAGGTGCTCCAGTGAGACTCCCTATGCGAGATAAGATCATATCGATAGAGAATTTGATGGCGATCATTCTGGCATAGCTAGATTCTCTGTACGATGAGTAGATCAAAAGTTATGCCCGAAAAACACGTTTTGACGCATTTTGCACGGTATACGGTAATGGATGCACTGCAGGTGCTCCAGTGAGACTCCCTATGCGAGATAAGATCATATCGATAGAGAATTTGATGGCGATCATTCTGGCATAGCTAGATTCTCTGTACGATGAGTAGATCAAAAGTTATGCCCGAAAAACACGTTTTGACGCGTTTTGCACTGTATACGGTAATGGATGCACTGCAGGTGCTCCAGTGAGACTCCCTATGCGAGATAAGATCATATCGATAGAGAATTTGATGGCGATCATTCTGGCATAGCTAGATTCTCTGTACGATGAGTAGATCAAAAGTTATGCCCGAAAAACACGTTTTGACGCATTTTGCACGGTATACGGTAATGGATGCACTGCAGGTGCTCCAGTGAGACTCCCTATGCGAGATAAGATCATATCGATAGAGAATTTGATGGCGATCATTCTGGCATAGCTAGATTCTCTGTACGATGAGTAGATCAAAAGTTATGCCCGAAAAACACGTTTTGACGCGTTTTGCACTGTATACGGTAATGGATGCACTGCAGGTGCTCCAGTGAGACTCCCTATGCGAGATAAGATCATATCGATAGAGAATTTGATGGCGATCATTCTGGCATAGCTAGATTCTCTGTACGATGAGTAGATCAAAAGTTATGCCCGAAAAACACGTTTTGACGCATTTTGCACGGTATACGGTAATGGATGCACTGTAGGTGCTGCAGTGAGACTCCCTATGCGAGATAAGATCATATCGATAGAGAATTTGATGGCGATCATTCTGACATAGCTAGATTCTCTGTACGATGAGTAGATCAAAAGTTATGCCCGAAAAACACGTTTTGACGCATTTTGCACGGTATACGGTAATGGATGCACTGTAGGTGCTGCAGTGAGACTCCCTATGCGATATAAGATCATATCGATAGAGAATTTGATGGCGATCATTCTGGCATAGCTAGATTCTCTGTACGATGAGTAGATCAAAAGTTATGCCCGAAAAACACGTTTTGACGCATTTTGCACGGTATACGGTAATGGATGCACTGTAGGTGCTGCAGTGAGACTCCCTATGCGAGATAAGATCATATCGATAGAGAATTTGATGGCGATCATTCTGACATAGCTAGATTCTCTGTACGATGAGTAGATCAAAAGTTATGCCCGAAAAACACGTTTTGACGCATTTTGCACGGTATACGGTAATGGATGCACTGTAGGTGCTGCAGTGAGACTCCCTATGCGATATAAGATCATATCGATAGAGAATTTGATGGCGATCATTCTGGCATAGCTAGATTCTCTGTACGATGAGTAGATCAAAAGTTATGCCCGAAAAACACGTTTTGACGCGTTTTGCACTGTATACGGTAATGGATGCACTGCAGGTGCTCCAGTGAGACTCCCTATGCGAGATAAGATCATATCGATAGAGAATTTGATGGCGATCATTCTGGCATAGCTAGATTCTCTGTACGATGAGTAGATCAAAAGTTATGCCCGAAAAACACGTTTTGACGCATTTTGCACGGTATACGGTAATGGATGCACTGCAGGTGCTCCAGTGAGACTCCCTATGCGAGATAAGATCATATCGATAGAGAATTTGATGGCGATCATTCTGACATAGCTAGATTCTCTGTACGATGAGTAGATCAAAAGTTATGCCCGAAAAACACGTTTTGACGCATTTTGCACGGTATACGGTAATGGATGCACTGTAGGTGCTGCAGTGAGACTCCCTATGCGATATAAGATCATATCGATAGAGAATTTGATGGCGATCATTCTGGCATAGCTAGATTCTCTGTACGATGAGTAGATCAAAAGTTATGCCCGAAAAACACGTTTTGACGCATTTTGCACGGTATACGGTAATGGATGCACTGTAGGTGCTGCAGTGAGACTCCCTATGCGAGATAAGATCATATCGATAGAGAATTTGATGGCGATCATTCTGACATAGCTAGATTCTCTGTACGATGAGTAGATCAAAAGTTATGCCCGAAAAACACGTTTTGACGCATTTTGCACGGTATACGGTAATGGATGCACTGTAGGTGCTGCAGTGAGACTCCCTATGCGATATAAGATCATATCGATAGAGAATTTGATGGCGATCATTCTGGCATAGCTAGATTCTCTGTACGATGAGTAGATCAAAAGTTATGCCCGAAAAACACGTTTTGACGCATTTTGCACGGTATACGGTAATGGATGCACTGTAGGTGCTGCAGTGAGACTCCCTATGCGATATAAGATCATATCGATAGAGAATTTGATGGCGATCATTCTGGCATAGCTAGATTCTCTGTACGATGAGTAGATCAAAAGTTATGCCCGAAAAACACGTTTTGACGCGTTTTGCACTGTATACGGTAATGGATGCACTGCAGGTGCTCCAGTGAGACTCCCTATGCGAGATAAGATCATATCGATAGAGAATTTGATGGCGATCATTCTGACATAGCTAGATTCTCTGTACGATGAGTAGATCAAAAGTTATGCCCGAAAAACACGTTTTGACGCATTTTGCACGGTATACGGTAATGGATGCACTGTAGGTGCTGCAGTGAGACTCCCTATGCGATATAAGATCATATCGATAGAGAATTTGATGGCGATCATTCTGGCATAGCTAGATTCTCTGTACGATGAGTAGATCAAAAGTTATGCCCGAAAAACACGTTTTGACGCATTTTGCACGGTATACGGTAATGGATGCACTGTAGGTGCTGCAGTGAGACTCCCTATGCGATATAAGATCATATCGATAGAGAATTTGATGGCGATCATTCTGGCATAGCTAGATTCTCTGTACGATGAGTAGATCAAAAGTTATGCCCGAAAAACACGTTTTGACGCATTTTGCACGGTATACGGTAATGGATGCACTGTAGGTGCTGCAGTGAGACTCCCTATGCGATATAAGATCATATCGATAGAGAATTTGATGGCGATCATTCTGGCATAGCTAGATTCTCTGTACGATGAGTAGATCAAAAGTTATGCCCGAAAAACACGTTTTGACGCGTTTTGCACTGTATACGGTAATGGATGCACTGCAGGTGCTCCAGTGAGACTCCCTATGCGAGATAAGATCATATCGATAGAGAATTTGATGGCGATCATTCTGGCATAGCTAGATTCTCTGTACGATGAGTAGATCAAAAGTTATGCCCGAAAAACACGTTTTGACGCATTTTGCACTGTATACGGTAATGGATGCACTGCAGGTGCTCCAGTGAGACTCCCTATGCGAGATAAGATCATATCGATAGAGAATTTGATGGCGATCATTCTGGCATAGCTAGATTCTCTGTACGATGAGTAGATCAAAAGTTATGGCCGAAAAACACGTTTCGACGCATTTTGCACGGTATACGGTAATGGATGCACTGTAGGTGCTGCAGTGAGACTCCCTATGCGAGATAAGATCATATCGATAGAGAATTTGATGGCGATCATTCTGACATATCTAGATTCTCTGTACGATGAGTAGATCAAAAGTTATGCCCGAAAAACACGTTTTGACGCATTTTGCACCTATG
Source organism: Heterorhabditis bacteriophora (assembly GCA_964036235.1). NCBI lineage: Eukaryota > Metazoa > Nematoda > Chromadorea > Rhabditida > Heterorhabditidae > Heterorhabditis > Heterorhabditis bacteriophora. The sequence goes on from CAXIWP010000003.1 coordinate 112,541, forward strand.
TCGGTTCTGGATGCACTGTAGGTGCTGCAGTGAGACTCCCTATGCGAGATAAGATCATATCGATAGAGAATTTGATGGCGATCATTCTGACATATCTAGATTCTCTGTACGATGAGTAGATCAAAAGTTATGCCCGAAAAACACGTTTTGACGCATTTTGCACGGTATACGGTAATGGATGCACTGTAGGTGCTGCAGTGAGACTCCCTATGCGATATAAGATCATATCGATAGAGAATTTGATGGCGATCATTCTGGCATAGCTAGATTCTCTATACGATGAGTAGATCAAAAGTTATGCCCGAAAAACACGTTTTGACGCGTTTTGCACTGTATACGGTAATGGATGCACTGCAGGTGCTCCAGTGAGACTCCCTATGCGAGATAAGATCATATCGATAGAGAATTTGATGGCGATCATTCTGACATAGCTAGATTCTCTGTACGATGAGTAGATCAAAAGTTATGCCCGAAAAACACGTTTTGACGCATTTTGCACGGTATACGGTAATGGATGCACTGTAGGTGCTGCAGTGAGACTCCCTATGCGATATAAGATCATATCGATAGAGAATTTGATGGCGATCATTCTGGCATAGCTAGATTCTCTGTACGATGAGTAGATCAAAAGTTATGCCCGAAAAACACGTTTTGACGCATTTTGCACGGTATACGGTAATGGATGCACTGTAGGTGCTGCAGTGAGACTCCCTATGCGAGATAAGATCATATCGATAGAGAATTTGATGGCGATCATTCTGACATAGCTAGATTCTCTGTACGATGAGTAGATCAAAAGTTATGCCCGAAAAACACGTTTTGACGCATTTTGCACGGTATACGGTAATGGATGCACTGTAGGTGCTGCAGTGAGACTCCCTATGCGAGATAAGATCATATCGATAGAGAATTTGATGGCGATCATTCTGACATAGCTAGATTCTCTGTACGATGAGTAGATCAAAAGTTATGCCCGAAAAACACGTTTTGACGCATTTTGCACGGTATACGGTAATGGATGCACTGTAGGTGCTGCAGTGAGACTCCCTATGCGATATAAGATCATATCGATAGAGAATTTGATGGCGATCATTCTGGCATAGCTAGATTCTCTGTACGATGAGTAGATCAAAAGTTATGCCCGAAAAACACGTTTTGACGCATTTTGCACGGTATACGGTAATGGATGCACTGTAGGTGCTGCAGTGAGACTCCCTATGCGAGATAAGATCATATCGATAGAGAATTTGATGGCGATCATTCTGACATAGCTAGATTCTCTGTACGATGAGTAGATCAAAAGTTATGCCCGAAAAACACGTTTTGACGCATTTTGCACGGTATACGGTAATGGATGCACTGTAGGTGCTGCAGTGAGACTCCCTATGCGATATAAGATCATATCGATAGAGAATTTGATGGCGATCATTCTGGCATAGCTAGATTCTCTGTACGATGAGTAGATCAAAAGTTATGCCCGAAAAACACGTTTTGACGCATTTTGCACGGTATACGGTAATGGATGCACTGTAGGTGCTGCAGTGAGACTCCCTATGCGATATAAGATCATATCGATAGAGAATTTGATGGCGATCATTCTGGCATAGCTAGATTCTCTATACGATGAGTAGATCAAAAGTTATGCCCGAAAAACACGTTTTGACGCGTTTTGCACTGTATACGGTAATGGATGCACTGCAGGTGCTCCAGTGAGACTCCCTATGCGAGATAAGATCATATCGATAGAGAATTTGATGGCGATCATTCTGACATAGCTAGATTCTCTGTACGATGAGTAGATCAAAAGTTATGCCCGAAAAACACGTTTTGACGCATTTTGCACGGTATACGGTAATGGATGCACTGTAGGTGCTGCAGTGAGACTCCCTATGCGAGATAAGATCATATCGATAGAGAATTTGATGGCGATCATTCTGACATAGCTAGATTCTCTGTACGATGAGTAGATCAAAAGTTATGCCCGAAAAACACGTTTTGACGCATTTTGCACGGTATACGGTAATGGATGCACTGTAGGTGCTGCAGTGAGACTCCCTATGCGATATAAGATCATATCGATAGAGAATTTGATGGCGATCATTCTGACATAGCTAGATTCTCTGTACGATGAGTAGATCAAAAGTTATGCCCGAAAAACACGTTTTGACGCATTTTGCACGGTATACGGTAATGGATGCACTGTAGGTGCTGCAGTGAGACTCCCTATGCGAGATAAGATCATATCGATAGAGAATTTGATGGCGATCATTCTGACATAGCTAGATTCTCTGTACGATGAGTAGATCAAAAGTTATGCCCGAAAAACACGTTTTGACGCATTTTGCACGGTATACGGTAATGGATGCACTGTAGGTGCTGCAGTGAGACTCCCTATGCGATATAAGATCATATCGATAGAGAATTTGATGGCGATCATTCTGGCATAGCTAGATTCTCTGTACGATGAGTAGATCAAAAGTTATGCCCGAAAAACACGTTTTGACGCATTTTGCACGGTATACGGTAATGGATGCACTGTAGGTGCTGCAGTGAGACTCCCTATGCGATATAAGATCATATCGATAGAGAATTTGATGGCGATCATTCTGGCATAGCTAGATTCTCTATACGATGAGTAGATCAAAAGTTATGCCCGAAAAACACGTTTTGACGCGTTTTGCACTGTATACGGTAATGGATGCACTGCAGGTGCTCCAGTGAGACTCCCTATGCGAGATAAGATCATATCGATAGAGAATTTGATGGCGATCATTCTGACATAGCTAGATTCTCTGTACGATGAGTAGATCAAAAGTTATGCCCGAAAAACACGTTTTGACGCATTTTGCACGGTATACGGTAATGGATGCACTGTAGGTGCTGCAGTGAGACTCCCTATGCGATATAAGATCATATCGATAGAGAATTTGATGGCGATCATTCTGGCATAGCTAGATTCTCTGTACGATGAGTAGATCAAAAGTTATGCCCGAAAAACACGTTTTGACGCATTTTGCACGGTATACGGTAATGGATGCACTGTAGGTGCTGCAGTGAGACTCCCTATGCGATATAAGATCATATCGATAGAGAATTTGATGGCGATCATTCTGGCATAGCTAGATTCTCTGTACGATGAGTAGATCAAAAGTTATGCCCGAAAAACACGTTTTGACGCATTTTGCACGGTATACGGTAATGGATGCACTGTAGGTGCTGCAGTGAGACTCCCTATGCGATATAAGATCATATCGATAGAGAATTTGATGGCGATCATTCTGGCATAGCTAGATTCTCTATACGATGAGTAGATCAAAAGTTATGCCCGAAAAACACGTTTTGACGCGTTTTGCACGGTATACGGTAATGGATGCACTGTAGGTGCTGCAGTGAGACTCCCTATGCGATATAAGATCATATCGATAGAGAATTTGATGGCGATCATTCTGGCATAGCTAGATTCTCTGTACGATGAGTAGATCAAAAGTTATGCCCGAAAAACACGTTTTGACGCATTTTGCACGGTATACGGTAATGGATGCACTGTAGGTGCTGCAGTGAGACTCCCTATGCGATATAAGATCATATCGATAGAGAATTTGATGGCGATCATTCTGGCATAGCTAGATTCTCTGTACGATGAGTAGATCAAAAGTTATGCCCGAAAAACACGTTTTGACGCATTTTGCACGGTATACGGTAATGGATGCACTGTAGGTGCTGCAGTGAGACTCCCTATGCGATATAAGATCATATCGATAGAGAATTTGATGGCGATCATTCTGGCATAGCTAGATTCTCTGTACGATGAGTAGATCAAAAGTTATGCCCGAAAAACACGTTTTGACGCATTTTGCACGGTATACGGTAATGGATGCACTGTAGGTGCTGCAGTGAGACTCCCTATGCGATATAAGATCATATCGATAGAGAATTTGATGGCGATCATTCTGGCATAGCTAGATTCTCTGTACGATGAGTAGATCAAAAGTTATGCCCGAAAAACACGTTTTGACGCGTTTTGCACTGTATACGGTAATGGATGCACTGCAGGTGCTCCAGTGAGACTCCCTATGCGAGATAAGATCATATCGATAGAGAATTTGATGGCGATCATTCTGACATAGCTAGATTCTCTGTACGATGAGTAGATCAAAAGTTATGCCCGAAAAACACGTTTTGACGCATTTTGCACGGTATACGGTAATGGATGCACTGCAGGTGCTCCAGTGAGACTCCCTATGCGAGATAAGATCATATCGATAGAGAATTTGATGGCGATCATTCTGACATAGCTAGATTCTCTGTACGATGAGTAGATCAAAAGTTATGCCCGAAAAACACGTTTTGACGCATTTTGCACGGTATACGGTAATGGATGCACTGTAGGTGCTGCAGTGAGACTCCCTATGCGAGATAAGATCATATCGATAGAGAATTTGATGGCGATCATTCTGGCATAGCTAGATTCTCTGTACGATGAGTAGATCAAAAGTTATGCCCGAAAAACACGTTTTGACGCGTTTTGCACTGTATACGGTAATGGATGCACTGCAGGTGCTCCAGTGAGACTCCCTATGCGAGATAAGATCATATCGATAGAGAATTTGATGGCGATCATTCTGGCATAGCTAGATTCTCTGTACGATGAGTAGATCAAAAGTTATGCCCGAAAAACACGTTTTGACGCGTTTTGCACTGTATACGGTAATGGATGCACTGCAGGTGCTCCAGTGAGACTCCCTATGCGAGATAAGATCATATCGATAGAGAATTTGATGGCGATCATTCTGGCATAGCTAGATTCTCTGTACGATGAGTAGATCAAAAGTTATGCCCGAAAAACACGTTTTGACGCATTTTGCACGGTATACGGTAATGGATGCACTGCAGGTGCTCCAGTGAGACTCCCTATGCGAGATAAGATCATATCGATAGAGAATTTGATGGCGATCATTCTGACATAGCTAGATTCTCTGTACGATGAGTAGATCAAAAGTTATGCCCGAAAAACACGTTTTGACGCATTTTGCACGGTATACGGTAATGGATGCACTGTAGGTGCTGCAGTGAGACTCCCTATGCGATATAAGATCATATCGATAGAGAATTTGATGGCGATCATTCTGGCATAGCTAGATTCTCTGTACGATGAGTAGATCAAAAGTTATGCCCGAAAAACACGTTTTGACGCATTTTGCACGGTATACGGTAATGGATGCACTGTAGGTGCTGCAGTGAGACTCCCTATGCGAGATAAGATCATATCGATAGAGAATTTGATGGCGATCATTCTGACATAGCTAGATTCTCTGTACGATGAGTAGATCAAAAGTTATGCCCGAAAAACACGTTTTGACGCATTTTGCACGGTATACGGTAATGGATGCACTGTAGGTGCTGCAGTGAGACTCCCTATGCGATATAAGATCATATCGATAGAGAATTTGATGGCGATCATTCTGGCATAGCTAGATTCTCTGTACGATGAGTAGATCAAAAGTTATGCCCGAAAAACACGTTTTGACGCGTTTTGCACTGTATACGGTAATGGATGCACTGCAGGTGCTCCAGTGAGACTCCCTATGCGAGATAAGATCATATCGATAGAGAATTTGATGGCGATCATTCTGGCATAGCTAGATTCTCTGTACGATGAGTAGATCAAAAGTTATGCCCGAAAAACACGTTTTGACGCATTTTGCACGGTATACGGTAATGGATGCACTGCAGGTGCTCCAGTGAGACTCCCTATGCGAGATAAGATCATATCGATAGAGAATTTGATGGCGATCATTCTGACATAGCTAGATTCTCTGTACGATGAGTAGATCAAAAGTTATGCCCGAAAAACACGTTTTGACGCATTTTGCACGGTATACGGTAATGGATGCACTGTAGGTGCTGCAGTGAGACTCCCTATGCGAGATAAGATCATATCGATAGAGAATTTGATGGCGATCATTCTGACATAGCTAGATTCTCTGTACGATGAGTAGATCAAAAGTTATGCCCGAAAAACACGTTTTGACGCATTTTGCACGGTATACGGTAATGGATGCACTGTAGGTGCTGCAGTGAGACTCCCTATGCGATATAAGATCATATCGATAGAGAATTTGATGGCGATCATTCTGGCATAGCTAGATTCTCTGTACGATGAGTAGATCAAAAGTTATGCCCGAAAAACACGTTTTGACGCGTTTTGCACTGTATACGGTAATGGATGCACTGCAGGTGCTCCAGTGAGACTCCCTATGCGAGATAAGATCATATCGATAGAGAATTTGATGGCGATCATTCTGACATAGCTAGATTCTCTGTACGATGAGTAGATCAAAAGTTATGCCCGAAAAACACGTTTTGACGCATTTTGCACCTATGTCGGTTCTGGATGCACTGTAGGTGCTGCAGTGAGACTCCCTATGCGAGATAAGATCATATCGATAGAGAATTTGATGGCGATCATTCTGACATATCTAGATTCTCTGTACGATGAGTAGATCAAAAGTTATGGCCGAAAAACACGTTTCGACGCATTTTGCACGGTATAAGGTAATGGATGCACTGTAGGTGCTGCAGTGAGACTCCCTATGCGAGTTAAGATCATATCGATAGAGAATTTGATGGCGATCATTCTGGCATAGCTAGATTCTCTGTACGATGAGTAGATCAAAAGTTATGGCCGAAAAACACGTTTCGACGCATTTTGCACGGTATAAGGTAATGGATGCACTGTAGGTGCTGCAGTGAGACTCCCTATGCGAGATAAGATCATATCGATAGAGAATTTGATGGCGATCATTCTGACATATCTAGATTCTCTGTACGATGAGTAGATCAAAAGTTATGCCCGAAAAACACGTTTTGACGCATTTTGCACCTATGTCGGTTCTGGATGCACTGTAGGTGCTGCAGTGAGACTCCCTATGCGAGATAAGATCATATCGATAGAGAATTTGATGGCGATCATTCTGACATATCTAGATTCTCTGTACGATGAGTAGATCAAAAGTTATGCCCGAAAAACACGTTTTGACGCATTTTGCACCTATGTCGGTTCTGGATGCACTGTAGGTGCTGCAGTGAGACTCCCTATGCGAGATAAGATCATATCGATAGAGAATTTGATGGCGATCATTCTGACATATCTAGATTCTCTGTACGATGAGTAGATCAAAAGTTATGCCCGAAAAACACGTTTTGACGCATTTTGCACGGTATACGGTAATGGATGCACTGTAGGTGCTGCAGTGAGACTCCCTATGCGAGTTAAGATCATATCGATAGAGAATTTGATGGCGATCATTCTGACATATCTAGATTCTCTGTACGATGAGTAGATCAAAAGTTATGGCCGAAAAACACGTTTCGACGCATTTTGCACGGTATAAGGTAATGGATGCACTGTAGGTGCTGCAGTGAGACTCCCTATGCGAGTTAAGATCATATCGATAGAGAATTTGATGGCGATCATTCTGACATATCTAGATTCTCTGTACGATGAGTAGATCAAAAGTTATGCCCGAAAAACACGTTTTGACGCATTTTGCACGGTATACGGTAATGGATGCACTGTAGGTGCTGCAGTGAGACTCCCTATGCGAGTTAAGATCATATCGATAGAGAATTTGATGGCGATCATTCTGACATATCTAGATTCTCTGTACGATGAGTAGATCAAAAGTTATGCCCGAAAAACACGTTTTGACGCATTTTGCACCTATGTCGGTTCTGGATGCACTGTAGGTGCTGCAGTGAGACTCCCTATGCGAGATAAGATCATATCGATAGAGAATTTGATGGCGATCATTCTGACATATCTAGATTCTCTGTACGATGAGTAGATCAAAAGTTATGGCCGAAAAACACGTTTCGACGCATTTTGCACGGTATAAGGTAATGGATGCACTGTAGGTGCTGCAGTGAGACTCCCTATGCGAGTTAAGATCATATCGATAGAGAATTTGATGGCGATCATTCTGGCATAGCTAGATTCTCTGTACGATGAGTAGATCAAAAGTTATGGCCGAAAAACACGTTTCGACGCATTTTGCACGGTATAAGGTAATGGATGCACTGTAGGTGCTGCAGTGAGACTCCCTATGCGAGATAAGATCATATCGATAGAGAATTTGATGGCGATCATTCTGACATATCTAGATTCTCTGTACGATGAGTAGATCAAAAGTTATGCCCGAAAAACACGTTTTGACGCATTTTGCACCTATGTCGGTTCTGGATGCACTGTAGGTGCTGCAGTGAGACTCCCTATGCGAGATAAGATCATATCGATAGAGAATTTGATGGCGATCATTCTGACATATCTAGATTCTCTGTACGATGAGTAGATCAAAAGTTATGCCCGAAAAACACGTTTTGACGCATTTTGCACGGTATACGGTAATGGATGCACTGTAGGTGCTGCAGTGAGACTCCCTATGCGAGTTAAGATCATATCGATAGAGAATTTGATGGCGATCATTCTGACATATCTAGATTCTCTGTACGATGAGTAGATCAAAAGTTATGCCCGAAAAACACGTTTTGACGCATTTTGCACGGTATACGGTAATGGATGCACTGTAGGTGCTGCAGTGAGACTCCCTATGCGAGATAAGATCATATCGATAGAGAATTTGATGGCGATCATTCTGGCATAGCTAGATTCTCTGTACGATGAGTAGATCAAAAGTTATGCCCGAAAAACACGTTTTGACGCATTTTGCACGGTATACGGTAATGGATGCACTGTAGGTGCTGCAGTGAGACTCCCTATGCGAGTTAAGATCATATCGATAGAGAATTTGATGGCGATCATTCTGACATATCTAGATTCTCTGTACGATGAGTAGATCAAAAGTTATGCCCGAAAAACACGTTTTGACGCATTTTGCACCTATGTCGGTTCTGGATGCACTGTAGGTGCTGCAGTGAGACTCCCTATGCGAGATAAGATCATATCGATAGAGAATTTGATGGCGATCATTCTGACATATCTAGATTCTCTGTACGATGAGTAGATCAAAAGTTATGGCCGAAAAACACGTTTCGACGCATTTTGCACGGTATAAGGTAATGGATGCACTGTAGGTGCTGCAGTGAGACTCCCTATGCGAGTTAAGATCATATCGATAGAGAATTTGATGGCGATCATTCTGGCATAGCTAGATTCTCTGTACGATGAGTAGATCAAAAGTTATGGCCGAAAAACACGTTTCGACGCATTTTGCACGGTATAAGGTAATGGATGCACTGTAGGTGCTGCAGTGAGACTCCCTATGCGAGATAAGATCATATCGATAGAGAATTTGATGGCGATCATTCTGACATATCTAGATTCTCTGTACGATGAGTAGATCAAAAGTTATGCCCGAAAAACACGTTTTGACGCATTTTGCACCTATGTCGGTTCTGGATGCACTGTAGGTGCTGCAGTGAGACTCCCTATGCGAGATAAGATCATATCGATAGAGAATTTGATGGCGATCATTCTGACATATCTAGATTCTCTGTACGATGAGTAGATCAAAAGTTATGCCCGAAAAACACGTTTTGACGCATTTTGCACCTATGTCGGTTCTGGATGCACTGTAGGTGCTGCAGTGAGACTCCCTATGCGAGATAAGATCATATCGATAGAGAATTTGATGGCGATCATTCTGACATATCTAGATTCTCTGTACGATGAGTAGATCAAAAGTTATGCCCGAAAAACACGTTTTGACGCATTTTGCACCTATGTCGGTTCTGGATGCACTGTAGGTGCTGCAGTGAGACTCCCTATGCGAGATAAGATCATATCGATAGAGAATTTGATGGCGATCATTCTGACATATCTAGATTCTCTGTACGATGAGTAGATCAAAAGTTATGCCCGAAAAACACGTTTTGACGCATTTTGCACGGTATACGGTAATGGATGCACTGTAGGTGCTGCAGTGAGACTCCCTATGCGAGTTAAGATCATATCGATAGAGAATTTGATGGCGATCATTCTGACATATCTAGATTCTCTGTACGATGAGTAGATCAAAAGTTATGGCCGAAAAACACGTTTCGACGCATTTTGCACGGTATAAGGTAATGGATGCACTGTAGGTGCTGCAGTGAGACTCCCTATGCGAGTTAAGATCATATCGATAGAGAATTTGATGGCGATCATTCTGACATATCTAGATTCTCTGTACGATGAGTAGATCAAAAGTTATGCCCGAAAAACACGTTTTGACGCATTTTGCACGGTATACGGTAATGGATGCACTGTAGGTGCTGCAGTGAGACTCCCTATGCGAGTTAAGATCATATCGATAGAGAATTTGATGGCGATCATTCTGACATATCTAGATTCTCTGTACGATGAGTAGATCAAAAGTTATGCCCGAAAAACACGTTTTGACGCATTTTGCACCTATGTCGGTTCTGGATGCACTGTAGGTGCTGCAGTGAGACTCCCTATGCGAGATAAGATCATATCGATAGAGAATTTGATGGCGATCATTCTGACATATCTAGATTCTCTGTACGATGAGTAGATCAAAAGTTATGGCCGAAAAACACGTTTCGACGCATTTTGCACGGTATAAGGTAATGGATGCACTGTAGGTGCTGCAGTGAGACTCCCTATGCGAGTTAAGATCATATCGATAGAGAATTTGATGGCGATCATTCTGGCATAGCTAGATTCTCTGTACGATGAGTAGATCAAAAGTTATGGCCGAAAAACACGTTTCGACGCATTTTGCACGGTATAAGGTAATGGATGCACTGTAGGTGCTGCAGTGAGACTCCCTATGCGAGATAAGATCATATCGATAGAGAATTTGATGGCGATCATTCTGACATATCTAGATTCTCTGTACGATGAGTAGATCAAAAGTTATGCCCGAAAAACACGTTTTGACGCATTTTGCACCTATGTCGGTTCTGGATGCACTGTAGGTGCTGCAGTGAGACTCCCTATGCGAGATAAGATCATATCGATAGAGAATTTGATGGCGATCATTCTGGCATAGCTAGATTCTCTGTACGATGAGTAGATCAAAAGTTATGGCCGAAAAACACGTTTCGACGCATTTTGCACGGTATAAGGTAATGGATGCACTGTAGGTGCTGCAGTGAGACTCCCTATGCGAGTTAAGATCATATCGATAGAGAATTTGATGGCGATCATTCTGACATATCTAGATTCTCTGTACGATGAGTAGATCAAAAGTTATGCCCGAAAAACACGTTTTGACGCATTTTGCACCTATGTCGGTTCTGGATGCACTGTAGGTGCTGCAGTGAGACTCCCTATGCGAGATAAGATCATATCGATAGAGAATTTGATGGCGATCATTCTGACATATCTAGATTCTCTGTACGATGAGTAGATCAAAAGTTATGCCCGAAAAACACGTTTTGACGCATTTTGCACGGTATACGGTAATGGATGCACTGTAGGTGCTGCAGTGAGACTCCCTATGCGAGTTAAGATCATATCGATAGAGAATTTGATGGCGATCATTCTGACATATCTAGATTCTCTGTACGATGAGTAGATCAAAAGTTATGCCCGAAAAACACGTTTTGACGCATTTTGCACCTATGTCGGTTCTGGATGCACTGTAGGTGCTGCAGTGAGACTCCCTATGCGAGATAAGATCATATCGATAGAGAATTTGATGGCGATCATTCTGGCATAGCTAGATTCTCTGTACGATGAGTAGATCAAAAGTTATGGCCGAAAAACACGTTTCGACGCATTTTGCACGGTATAAGGTAATGGATGCACTGTAGGTGCTGCAGTGAGACTCCCTATGCGAGTTAAGATCATATCGATAGAGAATTTGATGGCGATCATTCTGACATATCTAGATTCTCTGTACGATGAGTAGATCAAAAGTTATGCCCGAAAAACACGTTTTGACGCATTTTGCACCTATGTCGGTTCTGGATGCACTGTAGGTGCTGCAGTGAGACTCCCTATGCGAGATAAGATCATATCGATAGAGAATTTGATGGCGATCATTCTGACATATCTAGATTCTCTGTACGATGAGTAGATCAAAAGTTATGCCCGAAAAACACGTTTTGACGCATTTTGCACGGTATACGGTAATGGATGCACTGTAGGTGCTGCAGTGAGACTCCCTATGCGAGTTAAGATCATATCGATAGAGAATTTGATGGCGATCATTCTGACATATCTAGATTCTCTGTACGATGAGTAGATCAAAAGTTATGCCCGAAAAACACGTTTTGACGCATTTTGCACCTATGTCGGTTCTGGATGCACTGTAGGTGCTGCAGTGAGACTCCCTATGCGAGATAAGATCATATCGATAGAGAATTTGATGGCGATCATTCTGACATATCTAGATTCTCTGTACGATGAGTAGATCAAAAGTTATGGCCGAAAAACACGTTTCGACGCATTTTGCACGGTATAAGGTAATGGATGCACTGTAGGTGCTGCAGTGAGACTCCCTATGCGAGTTAAGATCATATCGATAGAGAATTTGATGGCGATCATTCTGGCATAGCTAGATTCTCTGTACGATGAGTAGATCAAAAGTTATGGCCGAAAAACACGTTTCGACGCATTTTGCACGGTATAAGGTAATGGATGCACTGTAGGTGCTGCAGTGAGACTCCCTATGCGAGATAAGATCATATCGATAGAGAATTTGATGGCGATCATTCTGACATATCTAGATTCTCTGTACGATGAGTAGATCAAAAGTTATGCCCGAAAAACACGTTTTGACGCATTTTGCACCTATGTCGGTTCTGGATGCACTGTAGGTGCTGCAGTGAGACTCCCTATGCGAGATAAGATCATATCGATAGAGAATTTGATGGCGATCATTCTGGCGTAGCTAGATTCTCTGTACGATGAGTAGATCAAAAGTTATGGCCGAAAAACACGTTTCGACGCATTTTGCACGGTATAAGGTAATGGATGCACTGTAGGTGCTGCAGTGAGACTCCCTATGCGAGTTAAGATCATATCGATAGAGAATTTGATGGCGATCATTCTGACATATCTAGATTCTCTGTACGATGAGTAGATCAAAAGTTATGCCCGAAAAACACGTTTTGACGCATTTTGCACCTATGTCGGTTCTGGATGCACTGTAGGTGCTGCAGTGAGACTCCCTATGCGAGATAAGATCATATCGATAGAGAATTTGATGGCGATCATTCTGACATATCTAGATTCTCTGTACGATGAGTAGATCAAAAGTTATGCCCGAAAAACACGTTTTGACGCATTTTGCACGGTATACGGTAATGGATGCACTGTAGGTGCTGCAGTGAGACTCCCTATGCGAGTTAAGATCATATCGATAGAGAATTTGATGGCGATCATTCTGACATATCTAGATTCTCTGTACGATGAGTAGATCAAAAGTTATGCCCGAAAAACACGTTTTGACGCATTTTGCACCTATGTCGGTTCTGGATGCACTGTAGGTGCTGCAGTGAGACTCCCTATGCGAGATAAGATCATATCGATAGAGAATTTGATGGCGATCATTCTGACATATCTAGATTCTCTGTACGATGAGTAGATCAAAAGTTATGGCCGAAAAACACGTTTCGACGCATTTTGCACGGTATAAGGTAATGGATGCACTGTAGGTGCTGCAGTGAGACTCCCTATGCGAGTTAAGATCATATCGATAGAGAATTTGATGGCGATCATTCTGGCATAGCTAGATTCTCTGTACGATGAGTAGATCAAAAGTTATGGCCGAAAAACACGTTTCGACGCATTTTGCACGGTATAAGGTAATGGATGCACTGTAGGTGCTGCAGTGAGACTCCCTATGCGAGATAAGATCATATCGATAGAGAATTTGATGGCGATCATTCTGACATATCTAGATTCTCTGTACGATGAGTAGATCAAAAGTTATGCCCGAAAAACACGTTTTGACGCATTTTGCACCTATGTCGGTTCTGGATGCACTGTAGGTGCTGCAGTGAGACTCCCTATGCGAGATAAGATCATATCGATAGAGAATTTGATGGCGATCATTCTGACATATCTAGATTCTCTGTACGATGAGTAGATCAAAAGTTATGCCCGAAAAACACGTTTTGACGCATTTTGCACGGTATACGGTAATGGATGCACTGTAGGTGCTGCAGTGAGACTCCCTATGCGAGATAAGATCATATCGATAGAGAATTTGATGGCGATCATTCTGACATATCTAGATTCTCTGTACGATGAGTAGATCAAAAGTTATGCCCGAAAAACACGTTTTGACGCATTTTGCACCTATGTCGGTTCTGGATGCACTGTAGGTGCTGCAGTGAGACTCCCTATGCGAGATAAGATCATATCGATAGAGAATTTGATGGCGATCATTCTGACATATCTAGATTCTCTGTACGATGAGTAGATCAAAAGTTATGGCCGAAAAACACGTTTCGACGCATTTTGCACGGTATAAGGTAATGGATGCACTGTAGGTGCTGCAGTGAGACTCCCTATGCGAGTTAAGATCATATCGATAGAGAATTTGATGGCGATCATTCTGGCATAGCTAGATTCTCTGTACGATGAGTAGATCAAAAGTTATGGCCGAAAAACACGTTTCGACGCATTTTGCACGGTATAAGGTAATGGATGCACTGTAGGTGCTGCAGTGAGACTCCCTATGCGAGATAAGATCATATCGATAGAGAATTTGATGGCGATCATTCTGACATATCTAGATTCTCTGTACGATGAGTAGATCAAAAGTTATGCCCGAAAAACACGTTTTGACGCATTTTGCACGGTATACGGTAATGGATGCACTGTAGGTGCTGCAGTGAGACTCCCTATGCGATATAAGATCATATCGATAGAGAATTTGATGGCGATCATTCTGGCATAGCTAGATTCTCTATACGATGAGTAGATCAAAAGTTATGCCCGAAAAACACGTTTTGACGCGTTTTGCACTGTATACGGTAATGGATGCACTGTAGGTGCTGCAGTGAGACTCCCTATGCGAGTTAAGATCATATCGATAGAGAATTTGATGGCGATCATTCTGACATATCTAGATTCTCTGTACGATGAGTAGATCAAAAGTTATGCCCGAAAAACACGTTTTGACGCATTTTGCACCTATGTCGGTTCTGGATGCACTGTAGGTGCTGCAGTGAGACTCCCTATGCGAGATAAGATCATATCGATAGAGAATTTGATGGCGATCATTCTGACATATCTAGATTCTCTGTACGATGAGTAGATCAAAAGTTATGGCCGAAAAACACGTTTCGACGCATTTTGCACGGTATAAGGTAATGGATGCACTGTAGGTGCTGCAGTGAGACTCCCTATGCGAGTTAAGATCATATCGATAGAGAATTTGATGGCGATCATTCTGGCATAGCTAGATTCTCTGTACGATGAGTAGATCAAAAGTTATGGCCGAAAAACACGTTTCGACGCATTTTGCACGGTATAAGGTAATGGATGCACTGTAGGTGCTGCAGTGAGACTCCCTATGCGAGATAAGATCATATCGATAGAGAATTTGATGGCGATCATTCTGACATATCTAGATTCTCTGTACGATGAGTAGATCAAAAGTTATGCCCGAAAAACACGTTTTGACGCATTTTGCACCTATGTCGGTTCTGGATGCACTGTAGGTGCTGCAGTGAGACTCCCTATGCGAGATAAGATCATATCGATAGAGAATTTGATGGCGATCATTCTGGCATAGCTAGATTCTCTGTACGATGAGTAGATCAAAAGTTATGGCCGAAAAACACGTTTCGACGCATTTTGCACGGTATAAGGTAATGGATGCACTGTAGGTGCTGCAGTGAGACTCCCTATGCGAGTTAAGATCATATCGATAGAGAATTTGATGGCGATCATTCTGGCATAGCTAGATTCTCTGTACGATGAGTAGATCAAAAGTTATGGCCGAAAAACACGTTTCGACGCATTTTGCACGGTATAAGGTAATGGATGCACTGTAGGTGCTGCAGTGAGACTCCCTATGCGAGATAAGATCATATCGATAGAGAATTTGATGGCGATCATTCTGACATATCTAGATTCTCTGTACGATGAGTAGATCAAAAGTTATGCCCGAAAAACACGTTTTGACGCATTTTGCACCTATGTCGGTTCTGGATGCACTGTAGGTGCTGCAGTGAGACTCCCTATGCGAGATAAGATCATATCGATAGAGAATTTGATGGCGATCATTCTGGCATAGCTAGATTCTCTGTACGATGAGTAGATCAAAAGTTATGGCCGAAAAACACGTTTCGACGCATTTTGCACGGTATAAGGTAATGGATGCACTGTAGGTGCTGCAGTGAGACTCCCTATGCGAGTTAAGATCATATCGATAGAGAATTTGATGGCGATCATTCTGACATATCTAGATTCTCTGTACGATGAGTAGATCAAAAGTTATGCCCGAAAAACACGTTTTGACGCATTTTGCACCTATGTCGGTTCTGGATGCACTGTAGGTGCTGCAGTGAGACTCCCTATGCGAGATAAGATCATATCGATAGAGAATTTGATGGCGATCATTCTGACATATCTAGATTCTCTGTACGATGAGTAGATCAAAAGTTATGCCCGAAAAACACGTTTTGACGCATTTTGCACCTATGTCGGTTCTGGATGCACTGTAGGTGCTGCAGTGAGACTCCCTATGCGAGATAAGATCATATCGATAGAGAATTTGATGGCGATCATTCTGACATATCTAGATTCTCTGTACGATGAGTAGATCAAAAGTTATGCCCGAAAAACACGTTTTGACGCATTTTGCACGGTATACGGTAATGGATGCACTGTAGGTGCTGCAGTGAGACTCCCTATGCGAGTTAAGATCATATCGATAGAGAATTTGATGGCGATCATTCTGACATATCTAGATTCTCTGTACGATGAGTAGATCAAAAGTTATGCCCGAAAAACACGTTTTGACGCATTTTGCACCTATGTCGGTTCTGGATGCACTGTAGGTGCTGCAGTGAGACTCCCTATGCGAGATAAGATCATATCGATAGAGAATTTGATGGCGATCATTCTGACATATCTAGATTCTCTGTACGATGAGTAGATCAAAAGTTATGGCCGAAAAACACGTTTCGACGCATTTTGCACGGTATAAGGTAATGGATGCACTGTAGGTGCTGCAGTGAGACTCCCTATGCGAGTTAAGATCATATCGATAGAGAATTTGATGGCGATCATTCTGGCATAGCTAGATTCTCTGTACGATGAGTAGATCAAAAGTTATGGCCGAAAAACACGTTTCGACGCATTTTGCACGGTATAAGGTAATGGATGCACTGTAGGTGCTGCAGTGAGACTCCCTATGCGAGATAAGATCATATCGATAGAGAATTTGATGGCGATCATTCTGACATATCTAGATTCTCTGTACGATGAGTAGATCAAAAGTTATGCCCGAAAAACACGTTTTGACGCATTTTGCACCTATGTCGGTTCTGGATGCACTGTAGGTGCTGCAGTGAGACTCCCTATGCGAGATAAGATCATATCGATAGAGAATTTGATGGCGATCATTCTGGCGTAGCTAGATTCTCTGTACGATGAGTAGATCAAAAGTTATGGCCGAAAAACACGTTTCGACGCATTTTGCACGGTATAAGGTAATGGATGCACTGTAGGTGCTGCAGTGAGACTCCCTATGCGAGTTAAGATCATATCGATAGAGAATTTGATGGCGATCATTCTGACATATCTAGATTCTCTGTACGATGAGTAGATCAAAAGTTATGCCCGAAAAACACGTTTTGACGCATTTTGCACCTATGTCGGTTCTGGATGCACTGTAGGTGCTGCAGTGAGACTCCCTATGCGAGATAAGATCATATCGATAGAGAATTTGATGGCGATCATTCTGACATATCTAGATTCTCTGTACGATGAGTAGATCAAAAGTTATGCCCGAAAAACACGTTTTGACGCATTTTGCACGGTATACGGTAATGGATGCACTGTAGGTGCTGCAGTGAGACTCCCTATGCGAGTTAAGATCATATCGATAGAGAATTTGATGGCGATCATTCTGACATATCTAGATTCTCTGTACGATGAGTAGATCAAAAGTTATGCCCGAAAAACACGTTTTGACGCATTTTGCACCTATGTCGGTTCTGGATGCACTGTAGGTGCTGCAGTGAGACTCCCTATGCGAGATAAGATCATATCGATAGAGAATTTGATGGCGATCATTCTGACATATCTAGATTCTCTGTACGATGAGTAGATCAAAAGTTATGGCCGAAAAACACGTTTCGACGCATTTTGCACGGTATAAGGTAATGGATGCACTGTAGGTGCTGCAGTGAGACTCCCTATGCGAGTTAAGATCATATCGATAGAGAATTTGATGGCGATCATTCTGGCATAGCTAGATTCTCTGTACGATGAGTAGATCAAAAGTTATGGCCGAAAAACACGTTTCGACGCATTTTGCACGGTATAAGGTAATGGATGCACTGTAGGTGCTGCAGTGAGACTCCCTATGCGAGATAAGATCATATCGATAGAGAATTTGATGGCGATCATTCTGACATATCTAGATTCTCTGTACGATGAGTAGATCAAAAGTTATGCCCGAAAAACACGTTTTGACGCATTTTGCACCTATGTCGGTTCTGGATGCACTGTAGGTGCTGCAGTGAGACTCCCTATGCGAGATAAGATCATATCGATAGAGAATTTGATGGCGATCATTCTGACATATCTAGATTCTCTGTACGATGAGTAGATCAAAAGTTATGCCCGAAAAACACGTTTTGACGCATTTTGCACGGTATACGGTAATGGATGCACTGTAGGTGCTGCAGTGAGACTCCCTATGCGAGATAAGATCATATCGATAGAGAATTTGATGGCGATCATTCTGACATATCTAGATTCTCTGTACGATGAGTAGATCAAAAGTTATGCCCGAAAAACACGTTTTGACGCATTTTGCACCTATGTCGGTTCTGGATGCACTGTAGGTGCTGCAGTGAGACTCCCTATGCGAGATAAGATCATATCGATAGAGAATTTGATGGCGATCATTCTGACATATCTAGATTCTCTGTACGATGAGTAGATCAAAAGTTATGGCCGAAAAACACGTTTCGACGCATTTTGCACGGTATAAGGTAATGGATGCACTGTAGGTGCTGCAGTGAGACTCCCTATGCGAGTTAAGATCATATCGATAGAGAATTTGATGGCGATCATTCTGGCATAGCTAGATTCTCTGTACGATGAGTAGATCAAAAGTTATGGCCGAAAAACACGTTTCGACGCATTTTGCACGGTATAAGGTAATGGATGCACTGTAGGTGCTGCAGTGAGACTCCCTATGCGAGATAAGATCATATCGATAGAGAATTTGATGGCGATCATTCTGACATATCTAGATTCTCTGTACGATGAGTAGATCAAAAGTTATGCCCGAAAAACACGTTTTGACGCATTTTGCACGGTATACGGTAATGGATGCACTGTAGGTGCTGCAGTGAGACTCCCTATGCGAGATAAGATCATATCGATAGAGAATTTGATGGCGATCATTCTGGCATAGCTAGATTCTCTGTACGATGAGTAGATCAAAAGTTATGGCCGAAAAACACGTTTCGACGCATTTTGCACGGTATACGGTAATGGATGCACTGTAGGTGCTGCAGTGAGACTCCCTATGCGAGTTAAGATCATATCGATAGAGAATTTGATGGCGATCATTCTGACATATCTAGATTCTCTGTACGATGAGTAGATCAAAAGTTATGCCCGAAAAACACGTTTCGACGCATTTTGCACGGTATAAGGTAATGGATGCACTGTAGGTGCTGCAGTGAGACTCCCTATGCGAGATAAGATCATATCGATAGAGAATTTGATGGCGATCATTCTGACATATCTAGATTCTCTGTACGATGAGTAGATCAAAAGTTATGCCCGAAAAACACGTTTTGACGCATTTTGCACCTATGTCGGTTCTGGATGCACTGTAGGTGCTGCAGTGAGACTCCCTATGCGAGATAAGATCATATCGATAGAGAATTTGATGGCGATCATTCTGACATATCTAGATTCTCTGTACGATGAGTAGATCAAAAGTTATGCCCGAAAAACACGTTTTGACGCATTTTGCACGGTATACGGTAATGGATGCACTGTAGGTGCTGCAGTGAGACTCCCTATGCGAGATAAGATCATATCGATAGAGAATTTGATGGCGATCATTCTGGCATAGCTAGATTCTCTGTACGATGAGTAGATCAAAAGTTATGGCCGAAAAACACGTTTCGACGCATTTTGCACGGTATAAGGTAATGGATGCACTGTAGGTGCTGCAGTGAGACTCCCTATGCGAGTTAAGATCATATCGATAGAGAATTTGATGGCGATCATTCTGACATATCTAGATTCTCTGTACGATGAGTAGATCAAAAGTTATGCCCGAAAAACACGTTTTGACGCATTTTGCACCTATGTCGGTTCTGGATGCACTGTAGGTGCTGCAGTGAGACTCCCTATGCGAGATAAGATCATATCGATAGAGAATTTGATGGCGATCATTCTGACATATCTAGATTCTCTGTACGATGAGTAGATCAAAAGTTATGGCCGAAAAACACGTTTCGACGCATTTTGCACGGTATAAGGTAATGGATGCACTGTAGGTGCTGCAGTGAGACTCCCTATGCGAGATAAGATCATATCGATAGAGAATTTGATGGCGATCATTCTGACATATCTAGATTCTCTGTACGATGAGTAGATCAAAAGTTATGCCCGAAAAACACGTTTTGACGCATTTTGCACGGTATACGGTAATGGATGCACTGTAGGTGCTGCAGTGAGACTCCCTATGCGAGATAAGATCATATCGATAGAGAATTTGATGGCGATCATTCTGGCATAGCTAGATTCTCTGTACGATGAGTAGATCAAAAGTTATGGCCGAAAAACACGTTTCGACGCATTTTGCACGGTATAAGGTAATGGATGCACTGTAGGTGCTGCAGTGAGACTCCCTATGCGAGTTAAGATCATATCGATAGAGAATTTGATGGCGATCATTCTGACATATCTAGATTCTCTGTACGATGAGTAGATCAAAAGTTATGGCCGAAAAACACGTTTTGACGCGTTTTGCACTGTATACGGTAATGGATGCACTGCAGGTGCTCCAGTGAGACTCCCTATGCGAGATAAGATCATATCGATAGAGAATTTGATGGCGATCATTCTGACATAGCTAGATTCTCTGTACGATGAGTAGATCAAAAGTTATGCCCGAAAAACACGTTTTGACGCGTTTTGCACTGTATACGGTAATGGATGCACTGCAGGTGCTCCAGTGAGACTCCCTATGCGAGATAAGATCATATCGATAGAGAATTTGATGGCGATCATTCTGACATATCTAGATTCTCTGTACGATGAGTAGATCAAAAGTTATGCCCGAAAAACACGTTTTGACGCATTTTGCACCTATGTCGGTTCTGGATGCACTGTAGGTGCTGCAGTGAGACTCCCTATGCGAGATAAGATCATATCGATAGAGAATTTGATGGCGATCATTCTGACATATCTAGATTCTCTGTACGATGAGTAGATCAAAAGTTATGCCCGAAAAACACGTTTTGACGCATTTTGCACGGTATACGGTAATGGATGCACTGTAGGTGCTGCAGTGAGACTCCCTATGCGAGTTAAGATCATATCGATAGAGAATTTGATGGCGATCATTCTGACATATCTAGATTCTCTGTACGATGAGTAGATCAAAAGTTATGCCCGAAAAACACGTTTTGACGCATTTTGCACCTATGTCGGTTCTGGATGCACTGTAGGTGCTGCAGTGAGACTCCCTATGCGAGATAAGATCATATCGATAGAGAATTTGATGGCGATCATTCTGACATATCTAGATTCTCTGTACGATGAGTAGATCAAAAGTTATGGCCGAAAAACACGTTTCGACGCATTTTGCACGGTATAAGGTAATGGATGCACTGTAGGTGCTGCAGTGAGACTCCCTATGCGAGTTAAGATCATATCGATAGAGAATTTGATGGCGATCATTCTGGCATAGCTAGATTCTCTGTACGATGAGTAGATCAAAAGTTATGCCCGAAAAACACGTTTTGACGCATTTTGCACGGTATACGGTAATGGATGCACTGTAGGTGCTGCAGTGAGACTCCCTATGCGAGTTAAGATCATATCGATAGAGAATTTGATGGCGATCATTCTGACATATCTAGATTCTCTGTACGATGAGTAGATCAAAAGTTATGGCCGAAAAACACGTTTTGACGCGTTTTGCACTGTATACGGTAATGGATGCACTGCAGGTGCTCCAGTGAGACTCCCTATGCGAGATAAGATCATATCGATAGAGAATTTGATGGCGATCATTCTGACATAGCTAGATTCTCTGTACGATGAGTAGATCAAAAGTTATGCCCGAAAAACACGTTTTGACGCGTTTTGCACTGTATACGGTAATGGATGCACTGCAGGTGCTCCAGTGAGACTCCCTATGCGAGATAAGATCATATCGATAGAGAATTTGATGGCGATCATTCTGACATATCTAGATTCTCTGTACGATGAGTAGATCAAAAGTTATGCCCGAAAAACACGTTTTGACGCATTTTGCACCTATGTCGGTTCTGGATGCACTGTAGGTGCTGCAGTGAGACTCCCTATGCGAGATAAGATCATATCGATAGAGAATTTGATGGCGATCATTCTGACATATCTAGATTCTCTGTACGATGAGTAGATCAAAAGTTATGCCCGAAAAACACGTTTTGACGCATTTTGCACGGTATACGGTAATGGATGCACTGTAGGTGCTGCAGTGAGACTCCCTATGCGAGTTAAGATCATATCGATAGAGAATTTGATGGCGATCATTCTGACATATCTAGATTCTCTGTACGATGAGTAGATCAAAAGTTATGCCCGAAAAACACGTTTTGACGCATTTTGCACCTATGTCGGTTCTGGATGCACTGTAGGTGCTGCAGTGAGACTCCCTATGCGAGATAAGATCATATCGATAGAGAATTTGATGGCGATCATTCTGACATATCTAGATTCTCTGTACGATGAGTAGATCAAAAGTTATGGCCGAAAAACACGTTTCGACGCATTTTGCACGGTATAAGGTAATGGATGCACTGTAGGTGCTGCAGTGAGACTCCCTATGCGAGTTAAGATCATATCGATAGAGAATTTGATGGCGATCATTCTGGCATAGCTAGATTCTCTGTACGATGAGTAGATCAAAAGTTATGGCCGAAAAACACGTTTCGACGCATTTTGCACGGTATAAGGTAATGGATGCACTGTAGGTGCTGCAGTGAGACTCCCTATGCGAGATAAGATCATATCGATAGAGAATTTGATGGCGATCATTCTGACATATCTAGATTCTCTGTACGATGAGTAGATCAAAAGTTATGCCCGAAAAACACGTTTTGACGCATTTTGCACCTATGTCGGTTCTGGATGCACTGTAGGTGCTGCAGTGAGACTCCCTATGCGATATAAGATCATATCGATAGAGAATTTGATGGCGATCATTCTGGCATAGCTAGATTCTCTGTACGATGAGTAGATCAAAAGTTATGCCCGAAAAACACGTTTTGACGCGTTTTGCACTGTATACGGTAATGGATGCACTGCAGGTGCTGCAGTGAGACTCCCTATGCGAGATAAGATCATGTCGATAGAGAATTTGATGGCGATCATTCTGACATATCTAGATTCTCTGTACGATGAGTAGATCAAAAGTTATGCCCGAAAAACACGTTTTGACGCATTTTGCACGGTATACGGTAATGGATGCACTGTAGGTGCTGCAGTGAGACTCCCTATGCGAGATAAGATCATATCGATAGAGAATTTGATGGCGATCATTCTGGCATAGCTAGATTCTCTGTACGATGAGTAGATCAAAAGTTATGCCCGAAAAACACGTTTTGACGCATTTTGCACCTATGTCGGTTCTGGATGCACTGTAGGTGCTGCAGTGAGACTCCCTATGCGAGATAAGATCATATCGATAGAGAATTTGATGGCGATCATTCTGACATATCTAGATTCTCTGTACGATGAGTAGATCAAAAGTTATGCCCGAAAAACACGTTTTGACGCATTTTGCACGGTATACGGTAATGGATGCACTGTAGGTGCTGCAGTGAGACTCCCTATGCGAGATAAGATCATATCGATAGAGAATTTGATGGCGATCATTCTGGCATAGCTAGATTCTCTGTACGATGAGTAGATCAAAAGTTATGCCCGAAAAACACGTTTTGACGCATTTTGCACGGTATACGGTAATGGATGCACTGTAGGTGCTGCAGTGAGACTCCCTATGCGATATAAGATCATATCGATAGAGAATTTGATGGCGATCATTCTGGCATAGCTAGATTCTCTGTACGATGAGTAGATCAAAAGTTATGCCCGAAAAACACGTTTTGACGCGTTTTGCACTGTATACGGTAATGGATGCACTGTAGGTGCTGCAGTGAGACTCCCTATGCGAGATAAGATCATATCGATAGAGAATTTGATGGCGATCATTCTGACATATCTAGATTCTCTGTACGATGAGTAGATCAAAAGTTATGCCCGAAAAACACGTTTTGACGCATTTTGCACGGTATACGGTAATGGATGCACTGTAGGTGCTGCAGTGAGACTCCCTATGCGAGATAAGATCATATCGATAGAGAATTTGATGGCGATCATTCTGGCATAGCTAGATTCTCTGTACGATGAGTAGATCAAAAGTTATGCCCGAAAAACACGTTTTGACGCATTTTGCACGGTATACGGTAATGGATGCACTGTAGGTGCTGCAGTGAGACTCCCTATGCGATATAAGATCATATCGATAGAGAATTTGATGGCGATCATTCTGGCATAGCTAGATTCTCTGTACGATGAGTAGATCAAAAGTTATGCCCGAAAAACACGTTTCGACGCATTTTGCACGGTATAAGGTAATGGATGCACTGTAGGTGCTGCAGTGAGACTCCCTATGCGAGATAAGATCATATCGATAGAGAATTTGATGGCGATCATTCTGACATATCTAGATTCTCTGTACGATGAGTAGATCAAAAGTTATGCCCGAAAAACACGTTTTGACGCATTTTGCACCTATGTCGGTTCTGGATGCACTGTAGGTGCTGCAGTGAGACTCCCTATGCGATATAAGATCATATCGATAGAGAATTTGATGGCGATCATTCTGGCATAGCTAGATTCTCTGTACGATGAGTAGATCAAAAGTTATGCCCGAAAAACACGTTTTGACGCGTTTTGCACTGTATACGGTAATGGATGCACTGCAGGTGCTGCAGTGAGACTCCCTATGCGAGATAAGATCATGTCGATAGAGAATTTGATGGCGATCATTCTGACATATCTAGATTCTCTGTACGATGAGTAGATCAAAAGTTATGCCCGAAAAACACGTTTTGACGCATTTTGCACGGTATACGGTAATGGATGCACTGTAGGTGCTGCAGTGAGACTCCCTATGCGAGATAAGATCATATCGATAGAGAATTTGATGGCGATCATTCTGGCATAGCTAGATTCTCTGTACGATGAGTAGATCAAAAGTTATGCCCGAAAAACACGTTTTGACGCATTTTGCACCTATGTCGGTTCTGGATGCACTGTAGGTGCTGCAGTGAGACTCCCTATGCGAGATAAGATCATATCGATAGAGAATTTGATGGCGATCATTCTGACATATCTAGATTCTCTGTACGATGAGTAGATCAAAAGTTATGCCCGAAAAACACGTTTTGACGCATTTTGCACGGTATACGGTAATGGATGCACTGTAGGTGCTGCAGTGAGACTCCCTATGCGAGATAAGATCATATCGATAGAGAATTTGATGGCGATCATTCTGGCATAGCTAGATTCTCTGTACGATGAGTAGATCAAAAGTTATGGCCGAAAAACACGTTTCGACGCATTTTGCACGGTATAAGGTAATGGATGCACTGTAGGTGCTGCAGTGAGACTCCCTATGCGAGTTAAGATCATATCGATAGAGAATTTGATGGCGATCATTCTGACATATCTAGATTCTCTGTACGATGAGTAGATCAAAAGTTATGCCCGAAAAACACGTTTTGACGCATTTTGCACCTATGTCGGTTCTGGATGCACTGTAGGTGCTGCAGTGAGACTCCCTATGCGAGATAAGATCATATCGATAGAGAATTTGATGGCGATCATTCTGACATATCTAGATTCTCTGTACGATGAGTAGATCAAAAGTTATGCCCGAAAAACACGTTTTGACGCATTTTGCACGGTATACGGTAATGGATGCACTGTAGGTGCTGCAGTGAGACTCCCTATGCGAGTTAAGATCATATCGATAGAGAATTTGATGGCGATCATTCTGACATATCTAGATTCTCTGTACGATGAGTAGATCAAAAGTTATGCCCGAAAAACACGTTTTGACGCATTTTGCACCTATGTCGGTTCTGGATGCACTGTAGGTGCTGCAGTGAGACTCCCTATGCGAGATAAGATCATATCGATAGAGAATTTGATGGCGATCATTCTGACATATCTAGATTCTCTGTACGATGAGTAGATCAAAAGTTATGCCCGAAAAACACGTTTTGACGCATTTTGCACGGTATACGGTAATGGATGCACTGTAGGTGCTGCAGTGAGACTCCCTATGCGAGTTAAGATCATATCGATAGAGAATTTGATGGCGATCATTCTGACATATCTAGATTCTCTGTACGATGAGTAGATCAAAAGTTATGCCCGAAAAACACGTTTTGACGCATTTTGCACCTATGTCGGTTCTGGATGCACTGTAGGTGCTGCAGTGAGACTCCCTATGCGAGATAAGATCATATCGATAGAGAATTTGATGGCGATCATTCTGACATATCTAGATTCTCTGTACGATGAGTAGATCAAAAGTTATGGCCGAAAAACACGTTTCGACGCATTTTGCACGGTATAAGGTAATGGATGCACTGTAGGTGCTGCAGTGAGACTCCCTATGCGAGTTAAGATCATATCGATAGAGAATTTGATGGCGATCATTCTGGCATAGCTAGATTCTCTGTACGATGAGTAGATCAAAAGTTATGGCCGAAAAACACGTTTCGACGCATTTTGCACGGTATAAGGTAATGGATGCACTGTAGGTGCTGCAGTGAGACTCCCTATGCGAGATAAGATCATATCGATAGAGAATTTGATGGCGATCATTCTGACATATCTAGATTCTCTGTACGATGAGTAGATCAAAAGTTATGCCCGAAAAACACGTTTTGACGCATTTTGCACCTATGTCGGTTCTGGATGCACTGTAGGTGCTGCAGTGAGACTCCCTATGCGATATAAGATCATATCGATAGAGAATTTGATGGCGATCATTCTGGCATAGCTAGATTCTCTGTACGATGAGTAGATCAAAAGTTATGCCCGAAAAACACGTTTTGACGCGTTTTGCACTGTATACGGTAATGGATGCACTGCAGGTGCTGCAGTGAGACTCCCTATGCGAGATAAGATCATGTCGATAGAGAATTTGATGGCGATCATTCTGACATATCTAGATTCTCTGTACGATGAGTAGATCAAAAGTTATGCCCGAAAAACACGTTTTGACGCATTTTGCACGGTATACGGTAATGGATGCACTGTAGGTGCTGCAGTGAGACTCCCTATGCGAGATAAGATCATATCGATAGAGAATTTGATGGCGATCATTCTGGCATAGCTAGATTCTCTGTACGATGAGTAGATCAAAAGTTATGCCCGAAAAACACGTTTTGACGCATTTTGCACCTATGTCGGTTCTGGATGCACTGTAGGTGCTGCAGTGAGACTCCCTATGCGAGATAAGATCATATCGATAGAGAATTTGATGGCGATCATTCTGACATATCTAGATTCTCTGTACGATGAGTAGATCAAAAGTTATGCCCGAAAAACACGTTTTGACGCATTTTGCACGGTATACGGTAATGGATGCACTGTAGGTGCTGCAGTGAGACTCCCTATGCGAGATAAGATCATATCGATAGAGAATTTGATGGCGATCATTCTGGCATAGCTAGATTCTCTGTACGATGAGTAGATCAAAAGTTATGGCCGAAAAACACGTTTCGACGCATTTTGCACGGTATAAGGTAATGGATGCACTGTAGGTGCTGCAGTGAGACTCCCTATGCGAGTTAAGATCATATCGATAGAGAATTTGATGGCGATCATTCTGACATATCTAGATTCTCTGTACGATGAGTAGATCAAAAGTTATGCCCGAAAAACACGTTTTGACGCATTTTGCACCTATGTCGGTTCTGGATGCACTGTAGGTGCTGCAGTGAGACTCCCTATGCGATATAAGATCATATCGATAGAGAATTTGATGGCGATCATTCTGGCATAGCTAGATTCTCTGTACGATGAGTAGATCAAAAGTTATGCCCGAAAAACACGTTTTGACGCGTTTTGCACTGTATACGGTAATGGATGCACTGCAGGTGCTGCAGTGAGACTCCCTATGCGAGATAAGATCATGTCGATAGAGAATTTGATGGCGATCATTCTGACATATCTAGATTCTCTGTACGATGAGTAGATCAAAAGTTATGCCCGAAAAACACGTTTTGACGCATTTTGCACGGTATACGGTAATGGATGCACTGTAGGTGCTGCAGTGAGACTCCCTATGCGAGATAAGATCATATCGATAGAGAATTTGATGGCGATCATTCTGGCATAGCTAGATTCTCTGTACGATGAGTAGATCAAAAGTTATGCCCGAAAAACACGTTTTGACGCATTTTGCACCTATGTCGGTTCTGGATGCACTGTAGGTGCTGCAGTGAGACTCCCTATGCGAGATAAGATCATATCGATAGAGAATTTGATGGCGATCATTCTGACATATCTAGATTCTCTGTACGATGAGTAGATCAAAAGTTATGCCCGAAAAACACGTTTTGACGCATTTTGCACGGTATACGGTAATGGATGCACTGTAGGTGCTGCAGTGAGACTCCCTATGCGAGATAAGATCATATCGATAGAGAATTTGATGGCGATCATTCTGGCATAGCTAGATTCTCTGTACGATGAGTAGATCAAAAGTTATGGCCGAAAAACACGTTTCGACGCATTTTGCACGGTATAAGGTAATGGATGCACTGTAGGTGCTGCAGTGAGACTCCCTATGCGAGTTAAGATCATATCGATAGAGAATTTGATGGCGATCATTCTGACATATCTAGATTCTCTGTACGATGAGTAGATCAAAAGTTATGCCCGAAAAACACGTTTTGACGCATTTTGCACCTATGTCGGTTCTGGATGCACTGTAGGTGCTGCAGTGAGACTCCCTATGCGAGATAAGATCATATCGATAGAGAATTTGATGGCGATCATTCTGACATATCTAGATTCTCTGTACGATGAGTAGATCAAAAGTTATGCCCGAAAAACACGTTTTGACGCATTTTGCACGGTATACGGTAATGGATGCACTGTAGGTGCTGCAGTGAGACTCCCTATGCGAGTTAAGATCATATCGATAGAGAATTTGATGGCGATCATTCTGACATATCTAGATTCTCTGTACGATGAGTAGATCAAAAGTTATGCCCGAAAAACACGTTTTGACGCATTTTGCACCTATGTCGGTTCTGGATGCACTGTAGGTGCTGCAGTGAGACTCCCTATGCGAGATAAGATCATATCGATAGAGAATTTGATGGCGATCATTCTGACATATCTAGATTCTCTGTACGATGAGTAGATCAAAAGTTATGCCCGAAAAACACGTTTTGACGCATTTTGCACGGTATACGGTAATGGATGCACTGTAGGTGCTGCAGTGAGACTCCCTATGCGAGTTAAGATCATATCGATAGAGAATTTGATGGCGATCATTCTGACATATCTAGATTCTCTGTACGATGAGTAGATCAAAAGTTATGCCCGAAAAACACGTTTTGACGCATTTTGCACCTATGTCGGTTCTGGATGCACTGTAGGTGCTGCAGTGAGACTCCCTATGCGAGATAAGATCATATCGATAGAGAATTTGATGGCGATCATTCTGACATATCTAGATTCTCTGTACGATGAGTAGATCAAAAGTTATGGCCGAAAAACACGTTTCGACGCATTTTGCACGGTATAAGGTAATGGATGCACTGTAGGTGCTGCAGTGAGACTCCCTATGCGAGTTAAGATCATATCGATAGAGAATTTGATGGCGATCATTCTGGCATAGCTAGATTCTCTGTACGATGAGTAGATCAAAAGTTATGGCCGAAAAACACGTTTCGACGCATTTTGCACGGTATAAGGTAATGGATGCACTGTAGGTGCTGCAGTGAGACTCCCTATGCGAGATAAGATCATATCGATAGAGAATTTGATGGCGATCATTCTGACATATCTAGATTCTCTGTACGATGAGTAGATCAAAAGTTATGCCCGAAAAACACGTTTTGACGCATTTTGCACCTATGTCGGTTCTGGATGCACTGTAGGTGCTGCAGTGAGACTCCCTATGCGATATAAGATCATATCGATAGAGAATTTGATGGCGATCATTCTGGCATAGCTAGATTCTCTGTACGATGAGTAGATCAAAAGTTATGCCCGAAAAACACGTTTTGACGCGTTTTGCACTGTATACGGTAATGGATGCACTGCAGGTGCTGCAGTGAGACTCCCTATGCGAGATAAGATCATGTCGATAGAGAATTTGATGGCGATCATTCTGACATATCTAGATTCTCTGTACGATGAGTAGATCAAAAGTTATGCCCGAAAAACACGTTTTGACGCATTTTGCACGGTATACGGTAATGGATGCACTGTAGGTGCTGCAGTGAGACTCCCTATGCGAGATAAGATCATATCGATAGAGAATTTGATGGCGATCATTCTGGCATAGCTAGATTCTCTGTACGATGAGTAGATCAAAAGTTATGCCCGAAAAACACGTTTTGACGCATTTTGCACCTATGTCGGTTCTGGATGCACTGTAGGTGCTGCAGTGAGACTCCCTATGCGAGATAAGATCATATCGATAGAGAATTTGATGGCGATCATTCTGACATATCTAGATTCTCTGTACGATGAGTAGATCAAAAGTTATGCCCGAAAAACACGTTTTGACGCATTTTGCACGGTATACGGTAATGGATGCACTGTAGGTGCTGCAGTGAGACTCCCTATGCGAGATAAGATCATATCGATAGAGAATTTGATGGCGATCATTCTGGCATAGCTAGATTCTCTGTACGATGAGTAGATCAAAAGTTATGGCCGAAAAACACGTTTCGACGCATTTTGCACGGTATAAGGTAATGGATGCACTGTAGGTGCTGCAGTGAGACTCCCTATGCGAGTTAAGATCATATCGATAGAGAATTTGATGGCGATCATTCTGACATATCTAGATTCTCTGTACGATGAGTAGATCAAAAGTTATGCCCGAAAAACACGTTTTGACGCATTTTGCACCTATGTCGGTTCTGGATGCACTGTAGGTGCTGCAGTGAGACTCCCTATGCGAGATAAGATCATATCGATAGAGAATTTGATGGCGATCATTCTGACATATCTAGATTCTCTGTACGATGAGTAGATCAAAAGTTATGCCCGAAAAACACGTTTTGACGCATTTTGCACGGTATACGGTAATGGATGCACTGTAGGTGCTGCAGTGAGACTCCCTATGCGAGTTAAGATCATATCGATAGAGAATTTGATGGCGATCATTCTGACATATCTAGATTCTCTGTACGATGAGTAGATCAAAAGTTATGCCCGAAAAACACGTTTTGACGCATTTTGCACCTATGTCGGTTCTGGATGCACTGTAGGTGCTGCAGTGAGACTCCCTATGCGAGATAAGATCATATCGATAGAGAATTTGATGGCGATCATTCTGACATATCTAGATTCTCTGTACGATGAGTAGATCAAAAGTTATGGCCGAAAAACACGTTTCGACGCATTTTGCACGGTATAAGGTAATGGATGCACTGTAGGTGCTGCAGTGAGACTCCCTATGCGAGTTAAGATCATATCGATAGAGAATTTGATGGCGATCATTCTGACATATCTAGATTCTCTGTACGATGAGTAGATCAAAAGTTATGGCCGAAAAACACGTTTCGACGCATTTTGCACGGTATAAGGTAATGGATGCACTGTAGGTGCTGCAGTGAGACTCCCTATGCGAGATAAGATCATATCGATAGAGAATTTGATGGCGATCATTCTGGCATAGCTAGATTCTCTGTACGATGAGTAGATCAAAAGTTATGCCCGAAAAACACGTTTTGACGCATTTTGCACGGTATACGGTAATGGATGCACTGTAGGTGCTGCAGTGAGACTCCCTATGCGAGATAAGATCATATCGATAGAGAATTTGATGGCGATCATTCTGACATATCTAGATTCTCTGTACGATGAGTAGATCAAAAGTTATGCCCGAAAAACACGTTTTGACGCATTTTGCACGGTATACGGTAATGGATGCACTGTAGGTGCTGCAGTGAGACTCCCTATGCGAGATAAGATCATATCGATAGAGAATTTGATGGCGATCATTCTGGCATAGCTAGATTCTCTGTACGATGAGTAGATCAAAAGTTATGGCCG
The DNA here is from genome assembly GCA_964036235.1 of Heterorhabditis bacteriophora. Taxonomy (NCBI): domain Eukaryota; kingdom Metazoa; phylum Nematoda; class Chromadorea; order Rhabditida; family Heterorhabditidae; genus Heterorhabditis; species Heterorhabditis bacteriophora. The sequence goes on from CAXIWP010000003.1 coordinate 145,269, forward strand.
AAAAACACGTTTCGACGCATTTTGCACGGTATACGGTAATGGATGCACTGTAGGTGCTGCAGTGAGACTCCCTATGCGAGATAAGATCATATCGATAGAGAATTTGATGGCGATCATTCTGGCATAGCTAGATTCTCTGTACGATGAGTAGATCAAAAGTTATGCCCGAAAAACACGTTTTGACGCATTTTGCACCTATGTCGGTTCTGGATGCACTGTAGGTGCTGCAGTGAGACTCCCTATGCGAGATAAGATCATATCGATAGAGAATTTGATGGCGATCATTCTGACATATCTAGATTCTCTGTACGATGAGTAGATCAAAAGTTATGCCCGAAAAACACGTTTTGACGCATTTTGCACGGTATACGGTAATGGATGCACTGTAGGTGCTGCAGTGAGACTCCCTATGCGAGTTAAGATCATATCGATAGAGAATTTGATGGCGATCATTCTGACATATCTAGATTCTCTGTACGATGAGTAGATCAAAAGTTATGCCCGAAAAACACGTTTTGACGCATTTTGCACCTATGTCGGTTCTGGATGCACTGTAGGTGCTGCAGTGAGACTCCCTATGCGAGATAAGATCATATCGATAGAGAATTTGATGGCGATCATTCTGACATATCTAGATTCTCTGTACGATGAGTAGATCAAAAGTTATGGCCGAAAAACACGTTTCGACGCATTTTGCACGGTATACGGTAATGGATGCACTGTAGGTGCTGCAGTGAGACTCCCTATGCGAGATAAGATCATATCGATAGAGAATTTGATGGCGATCATTCTGGCATAGCTAGATTCTCTGTACGATGAGTAGATCAAAAGTTATGCCCGAAAAACACGTTTTGACGCATTTTGCACGGTATACGGTAATGGATGCACTGTAGGTGCTGCAGTGAGACTCCCTATGCGAGATAAGATCATATCGATAGAGAATTTGATGGCGATCATTCTGACATATCTAGATTCTCTGTACGATGAGTAGATCAAAAGTTATGCCCGAAAAACACGTTTTGACGCATTTTGCACGGTATACGGTAATGGATGCACTGTAGGTGCTGCAGTGAGACTCCCTATGCGAGATAAGATCATATCGATAGAGAATTTGATGGCGATCATTCTGGCATAGCTAGATTCTCTGTACGATGAGTAGATCAAAAGTTATGGCCGAAAAACACGTTTCGACGCATTTTGCACGGTATACGGTAATGGATGCACTGTAGGTGCTGCAGTGAGACTCCCTATGCGAGATAAGATCATATCGATAGAGAATTTGATGGCGATCATTCTGGCATAGCTAGATTCTCTGTACGATGAGTAGATCAAAAGTTATGCCCGAAAAACACGTTTTGACGCATTTTGCACCTATGTCGGTTCTGGATGCACTGTAGGTGCTGCAGTGAGACTCCCTATGCGAGATAAGATCATATCGATAGAGAATTTGATGGCGATCATTCTGGCATATCTAGATTCTCTGTACGATGAGTAGATCAAAAGTTATGGCCGAAAAACACGTTTCGACGCATTTTGCACGGTATAAGGTAATGGATGCACTGTAGGTGCTGCAGTGAGACTCCCTATGCGAGTTAAGATCATATCGATAGAGAATTTGATGGCGATCATTCTGACATATCTAGATTCTCTGTACGATGAGTAGATCAAAAGTTATGGCCGAAAAACACGTTTCGACGCATTTTGCACGGTATACGGTAATGGATGCACTGTAGGTGCTGCAGTGAGACTCCCTATGCGAGATAAGATCATATCGATAGAGAATTTGATGGCGATCATTCTGGCATAGCTAGATTCTCTGTACGATGAGTAGATCAAAAGTTATGCCCGAAAAACACGTTTTGACGCATTTTGCACGGTATACGGTAATGGATGCACTGTAGGTGCTGCAGTGAGACTCCCTATGCGAGATAAGATCATATCGATAGAGAATTTGATGGCGATCATTCTGACATATCTAGATTCTCTGTACGATGAGTAGATCAAAAGTTATGCCCGAAAAACACGTTTTGACGCATTTTGCACGGTATACGGTAATGGATGCACTGTAGGTGCTGCAGTGAGACTCCCTATGCGAGATAAGATCATATCGATAGAGAATTTGATGGCGATCATTCTGGCATAGCTAGATTCTCTGTACGATGAGTAGATCAAAAGTTATGGCCGAAAAACACGTTTCGACGCATTTTGCACGGTATACGGTAATGGATGCACTGTAGGTGCTGCAGTGAGACTCCCTATGCGAGTTAAGATCATATCGATAGAGAATTTGATGGCGATCATTCTGACATATCTAGATTCTCTGTACGATGAGTAGATCAAAAGTTATGCCCGAAAAACACGTTTTGACGCATTTTGCACCTATGTCGGTTCTGGATGCACTGTAGGTGCTGCAGTGAGACTCCCTATGCGAGATAAGATCATATCGATAGAGAATTTGATGGCGATCATTCTGACATATCTAGATTCTCTGTACGATGAGTAGATCAAAAGTTATGGCCGAAAAACACGTTTCGACGCATTTTGCACGGTATACGGTAATGGATGCACTGTAGGTGCTGCAGTGAGACTCCCTATGCGAGATAAGATCATATCGATAGAGAATTTGATGGCGATCATTCTGGCATAGCTAGATTCTCTGTACGATGAGTAGATCAAAAGTTATGCCCGAAAAACACGTTTTGACGCATTTTGCACGGTATACGGTAATGGATGCACTGTAGGTGCTGCAGTGAGACTCCCTATGCGAGATAAGATCATATCGATAGAGAATTTGATGGCGATCATTCTGACATATCTAGATTCTCTGTACGATGAGTAGATCAAAAGTTATGCCCGAAAAACACGTTTTGACGCATTTTGCACGGTATACGGTAATGGATGCACTGTAGGTGCTGCAGTGAGACTCCCTATGCGAGATAAGATCATATCGATAGAGAATTTGATGGCGATCATTCTGGCATAGCTAGATTCTCTGTACGATGAGTAGATCAAAAGTTATGGCCGAAAAACACGTTTCGACGCATTTTGCACGGTATACGGTAATGGATGCACTGTAGGTGCTGCAGTGAGACTCCCTATGCGAGATAAGATCATATCGATAGAGAATTTGATGGCGATCATTCTGGCATAGCTAGATTCTCTGTACGATGAGTAGATCAAAAGTTATGCCCGAAAAACACGTTTTGACGCATTTTGCACCTATGTCGGTTCTGGATGCACTGTAGGTGCTGCAGTGAGACTCCCTATGCGAGATAAGATCATATCGATAGAGAATTTGATGGCGATCATTCTGACATATCTAGATTCTCTGTACGATGAGTAGATCAAAAGTTATGCCCGAAAAACACGTTTTGACGCATTTTGCACGGTATACGGTAATGGATGCACTGTAGGTGCTGCAGTGAGACTCCCTATGCGAGTTAAGATCATATCGATAGAGAATTTGATGGCGATCATTCTGACATATCTAGATTCTCTGTACGATGAGTAGATCAAAAGTTATGCCCGAAAAACACGTTTTGACGCATTTTGCACCTATGTCGGTTCTGGATGCACTGTAGGTGCTGCAGTGAGACTCCCTATGCGAGATAAGATCATATCGATAGAGAATTTGATGGCGATCATTCTGACATATCTAGATTCTCTGTACGATGAGTAGATCAAAAGTTATGGCCGAAAAACACGTTTCGACGCATTTTGCACGGTATACGGTAATGGATGCACTGTAGGTGCTGCAGTGAGACTCCCTATGCGAGATAAGATCATATCGATAGAGAATTTGATGGCGATCATTCTGGCATAGCTAGATTCTCTGTACGATGAGTAGATCAAAAGTTATGCCCGAAAAACACGTTTTGACGCATTTTGCACCTATGTCGGTTCTGGATGCACTGTAGGTGCTGCAGTGAGACTCCCTATGCGAGATAAGATCATATCGATAGAGAATTTGATGGCGATCATTCTGACATATCTAGATTCTCTGTACGATGAGTAGATCAAAAGTTATGGCCGAAAAACACGTTTCGACGCATTTTGCACGGTATACGGTAATGGATGCACTGTAGGTGCTGCAGTGAGACTCCCTATGCGAGATAAGATCATATCGATAGAGAATTTGATGGCGATCATTCTGGCATAGCTAGATTCTCTGTACGATGAGTAGATCAAAAGTTATGCCCGAAAAACACGTTTTGACGCATTTTGCACCTATGTCGGTTCTGGATGCACTGTAGGTGCTGCAGTGAGACTCCCTATGCGAGATAAGATCATATCGATAGAGAATTTGATGGCGATCATTCTGACATATCTAGATTCTCTGTACGATGAGTAGATCAAAAGTTATGCCCGAAAAACACGTTTTGACGCATTTTGCACGGTATACGGTAATGGATGCACTGTAGGTGCTGCAGTGAGACTCCCTATGCGAGTTAAGATCATATCGATAGAGAATTTGATGGCGATCATTCTGACATATCTAGATTCTCTGTACGATGAGTAGATCAAAAGTTATGCCCGAAAAACACGTTTTGACGCATTTTGCACCTATGTCGGTTCTGGATGCACTGTAGGTGCTGCAGTGAGACTCCCTATGCGAGATAAGATCATATCGATAGAGAATTTGATGGCGATCATTCTGACATATCTAGATTCTCTGTACGATGAGTAGATCAAAAGTTATGGCCGAAAAACACGTTTCGACGCATTTTGCACGGTATACGGTAATGGATGCACTGTAGGTGCTGCAGTGAGACTCCCTATGCGAGATAAGATCATATCGATAGAGAATTTGATGGCGATCATTCTGACATATCTAGATTCTCTGTACGATGAGTAGATCAAAAGTTATGGCCGAAAAACACGTTTTGACGCATTTTGCACGGTATACGGTAATGGATGCACTGTAGGTGCTGCAGTGAGACTCCCTATGCGAGATAAGATCATATCGATAGAGAATTTGATGGCGATCATTCTGACATATCTAGATTCTCTGTACGATGAGTAGATCAAAAGTTATGCCCGAAAAACACGTTTTGACGCATTTTGCACGGTATACGGTAATGGATGCACTGTAGGTGCTGCAGTGAGACTCCCTATGCGAGTTAAGATCATATCGATAGAGAATTTGATGGCGATCATTCTGACATATCTAGATTCTCTGTACGATGAGTAGATCAAAAGTTATGCCCGAAAAACACGTTTTGACGCATTTTGCACCTATGTCGGTTCTGGATGCACTGTAGGTGCTGCAGTGAGACTCCCTATGCGAGATAAGATCATATCGATAGAGAATTTGATGGCGATCATTCTGACATATCTAGATTCTCTGTACGATGAGTAGATCAAAAGTTATGGCCGAAAAACACGTTTCGACGCATTTTGCACGGTATACGGTAATGGATGCACTGTAGGTGCTGCAGTGAGACTCCCTATGCGAGATAAGATCATATCGATAGAGAATTTGATGGCGATCATTCTGGCATAGCTAGATTCTCTGTACGATGAGTAGATCAAAAGTTATGCCCGAAAAACACGTTTTGACGCATTTTGCACCTATGTCGGTTCTGGATGCACTGTAGGTGCTGCAGTGAGACTCCCTATGCGAGATAAGATCATATCGATAGAGAATTTGATGGCGATCATTCTGACATATCTAGATTCTCTGTACGATGAGTAGATCAAAAGTTATGGCCGAAAAACACGTTTCGACGCATTTTGCACGGTATACGGTAATGGATGCACTGTAGGTGCTGCAGTGAGACTCCCTATGCGAGATAAGATCATATCGATAGAGAATTTGATGGCGATCATTCTGGCATAGCTAGATTCTCTGTACGATGAGTAGATCAAAAGTTATGCCCGAAAAACACGTTTTGACGCATTTTGCACCTATGTCGGTTCTGGATGCACTGTAGGTGCTGCAGTGAGACTCCCTATGCGAGATAAGATCATATCGATAGAGAATTTGATGGCGATCATTCTGACATATCTAGATTCTCTGTACGATGAGTAGATCAAAAGTTATGCCCGAAAAACACGTTTTGACGCATTTTGCACGGTATACGGTAATGGATGCACTGTAGGTGCTGCAGTGAGACTCCCTATGCGAGTTAAGATCATATCGATAGAGAATTTGATGGCGATCATTCTGACATATCTAGATTCTCTGTACGATGAGTAGATCAAAAGTTATGCCCGAAAAACACGTTTTGACGCATTTTGCACCTATGTCGGTTCTGGATGCACTGTAGGTGCTGCAGTGAGACTCCCTATGCGAGATAAGATCATATCGATAGAGAATTTGATGGCGATCATTCTGACATATCTAGATTCTCTGTACGATGAGTAGATCAAAAGTTATGCCCGAAAAACACGTTTTGACGCATTTTGCACGGTATACGGTAATGGATGCACTGTAGGTGCTGCAGTGAGACTCCCTATGCGAGTTAAGATCATATCGATAGAGAATTTGATGGCGATCATTCTGGCATAGCTAGATTCTCTGTACGATGAGTAGATCAAAAGTTATGGCCGAAAAACACGTTTCGACGCATTTTGCACGGTATAAGGTAATGGATGCACTGTAGGTGCTGCAGTGAGACTCCCTATGCGAGATAAGATCATATCGATAGAGAATTTGATGGCGATCATTCTGACATATCTAGATTCTCTGTACGATGAGTAGATCAAAAGTTATGCCCGAAAAACACGTTTTGACGCATTTTGCACCTATGTCGGTTCTGGATGCACTGTAGGTGCTGCAGTGAGACTCCCTATGCGAGATAAGATCATATCGATAGAGAATTTGATGGCGATCATTCTGACATATCTAGATTCTCTGTACGATGAGTAGATCAAAAGTTATGCCCGAAAAACACGTTTTGACGCATTTTGCACCTATGTCGGTTCTGGATGCACTGTAGGTGCTGCAGTGAGACTCCCTATGCGAGATAAGATCATATCGATAGAGAATTTGATGGCGATCATTCTGACATATCTAGATTCTCTGTACGATGAGTAGATCAAAAGTTATGCCCGAAAAACACGTTTTGACGCATTTTGCACGGTATACGGTAATGGATGCACTGTAGGTGCTGCAGTGAGACTCCCTATGCGAGATAAGATCATATCGATAGAGAATTTGATGGCGATCATTCTGGCATAGCTAGATTCTCTGTACGATGAGTAGATCAAAAGTTATGGCCGAAAAACACGTTTCGACGCATTTTGCACGGTATAAGGTAATGGATGCACTGTAGGTGCTGCAGTGAGACTCCCTATGCGAGTTAAGATCATATCGATAGAGAATTTGATGGCGATCATTCTGACATATCTAGATTCTCTGTACGATGAGTAGATCAAAAGTTATGCCCGAAAAACACGTTTTGACGCATTTTGCACGGTATACGGTAATGGATGCACTGTAGGTGCTGCAGTGAGACTCCCTATGCGAGTTAAGATCATATCGATAGAGAATTTGATGGCGATCATTCTGACATATCTAGATTCTCTGTACGATGAGTAGATCAAAAGTTATGCCCGAAAAACACGTTTTGACGCATTTTGCACCTATGTCGGTTCTGGATGCACTGTAGGTGCTGCAGTGAGACTCCCTATGCGAGATAAGATCATATCGATAGAGAATTTGATGGCGATCATTCTGACATATCTAGATTCTCTGTACGATGAGTAGATCAAAAGTTATGGCCGAAAAACACGTTTCGACGCATTTTGCACGGTATACGGTAATGGATGCACTGTAGGTGCTGCAGTGAGACTCCCTATGCGAGATAAGATCATATCGATAGAGAATTTGATGGCGATCATTCTGGCATAGCTAGATTCTCTGTACGATGAGTAGATCAAAAGTTATGCCCGAAAAACACGTTTTGACGCATTTTGCACCTATGTCGGTTCTGGATGCACTGTAGGTGCTGCAGTGAGACTCCCTATGCGAGATAAGATCATATCGATAGAGAATTTGATGGCGATCATTCTGACATATCTAGATTCTCTGTACGATGAGTAGATCAAAAGTTATGCCCGAAAAACACGTTTTGACGCATTTTGCACGGTATACGGTAATGGATGCACTGTAGGTGCTGCAGTGAGACTCCCTATGCGAGTTAAGATCATATCGATAGAGAATTTGATGGCGATCATTCTGGCATAGCTAGATTCTCTGTACGATGAGTAGATCAAAAGTTATGGCCGAAAAACACGTTTCGACGCATTTTGCACGGTATAAGGTAATGGATGCACTGTAGGTGCTGCAGTGAGACTCCCTATGCGAGATAAGATCATATCGATAGAGAATTTGATGGCGATCATTCTGACATATCTAGATTCTCTGTACGATGAGTAGATCAAAAGTTATGCCCGAAAAACACGTTTTGACGCATTTTGCACCTATGTCGGTTCTGGATGCACTGTAGGTGCTGCAGTGAGACTCCCTATGCGAGATAAGATCATATCGATAGAGAATTTGATGGCGATCATTCTGACATATCTAGATTCTCTGTACGATGAGTAGATCAAAAGTTATGCCCGAAAAACACGTTTTGACGCATTTTGCACCTATGTCGGTTCTGGATGCACTGTAGGTGCTGCAGTGAGACTCCCTATGCGAGATAAGATCATATCGATAGAGAATTTGATGGCGATCATTCTGACATATCTAGATTCTCTGTACGATGAGTAGATCAAAAGTTATGCCCGAAAAACACGTTTTGACGCATTTTGCACGGTATACGGTAATGGATGCACTGTAGGTGCTGCAGTGAGACTCCCTATGCGAGATAAGATCATATCGATAGAGAATTTGATGGCGATCATTCTGGCATAGCTAGATTCTCTGTACGATGAGTAGATCAAAAGTTATGGCCGAAAAACACGTTTCGACGCATTTTGCACGGTATAAGGTAATGGATGCACTGTAGGTGCTGCAGTGAGACTCCCTATGCGAGTTAAGATCATATCGATAGAGAATTTGATGGCGATCATTCTGACATATCTAGATTCTCTGTACGATGAGTAGATCAAAAGTTATGCCCGAAAAACACGTTTTGACGCATTTTGCACGGTATACGGTAATGGATGCACTGTAGGTGCTGCAGTGAGACTCCCTATGCGAGTTAAGATCATATCGATAGAGAATTTGATGGCGATCATTCTGACATATCTAGATTCTCTGTACGATGAGTAGATCAAAAGTTATGCCCGAAAAACACGTTTTGACGCATTTTGCACCTATGTCGGTTCTGGATGCACTGTAGGTGCTGCAGTGAGACTCCCTATGCGAGATAAGATCATATCGATAGAGAATTTGATGGCGATCATTCTGACATATCTAGATTCTCTGTACGATGAGTAGATCAAAAGTTATGCCCGAAAAACACGTTTTGACGCATTTTGCACGGTATACGGTAATGGATGCACTGTAGGTGCTGCAGTGAGACTCCCTATGCGAGTTAAGATCATATCGATAGAGAATTTGATGGCGATCATTCTGGCATAGCTAGATTCTCTGTACGATGAGTAGATCAAAAGTTATGGCCGAAAAACACGTTTCGACGCATTTTGCACGGTATAAGGTAATGGATGCACTGTAGGTGCTGCAGTGAGACTCCCTATGCGAGATAAGATCATATCGATAGAGAATTTGATGGCGATCATTCTGACATATCTAGATTCTCTGTACGATGAGTAGATCAAAAGTTATGCCCGAAAAACACGTTTTGACGCATTTTGCACCTATGTCGGTTCTGGATGCACTGTAGGTGCTGCAGTGAGACTCCCTATGCGAGATAAGATCATATCGATAGAGAATTTGATGGCGATCATTCTGACATATCTAGATTCTCTGTACGATGAGTAGATCAAAAGTTATGCCCGAAAAACACGTTTTGACGCATTTTGCACCTATGTCGGTTCTGGATGCACTGTAGGTGCTGCAGTGAGACTCCCTATGCGAGATAAGATCATATCGATAGAGAATTTGATGGCGATCATTCTGACATATCTAGATTCTCTGTACGATGAGTAGATCAAAAGTTATGCCCGAAAAACACGTTTTGACGCATTTTGCACGGTATACGGTAATGGATGCACTGTAGGTGCTGCAGTGAGACTCCCTATGCGAGATAAGATCATATCGATAGAGAATTTGATGGCGATCATTCTGGCATAGCTAGATTCTCTGTACGATGAGTAGATCAAAAGTTATGGCCGAAAAACACGTTTCGACGCATTTTGCACGGTATAAGGTAATGGATGCACTGTAGGTGCTGCAGTGAGACTCCCTATGCGAGTTAAGATCATATCGATAGAGAATTTGATGGCGATCATTCTGACATATCTAGATTCTCTGTACGATGAGTAGATCAAAAGTTATGCCCGAAAAACACGTTTTGACGCATTTTGCACCTATGTCGGTTCTGGATGCACTGTAGGTGCTGCAGTGAGACTCCCTATGCGAGTTAAGATCATATCGATAGAGAATTTGATGGCGATCATTCTGACATATCTAGATTCTCTGTACGATGAGTAGATCAAAAGTTATGCCCGAAAAACACGTTTTGACGCATTTTGCACCTATGTCGGTTCTGGATGCACTGTAGGTGCTGCAGTGAGACTCCCTATGCGAGATAAGATCATATCGATAGAGAATTTGATGGCGATCATTCTGACATATCTAGATTCTCTGTACGATGAGTAGATCAAAAGTTATGGCCGAAAAACACGTTTCGACGCATTTTGCACGGTATACGGTAATGGATGCACTGTAGGTGCTGCAGTGAGACTCCCTATGCGAGATAAGATCATATCGATAGAGAATTTGATGGCGATCATTCTGGCATAGCTAGATTCTCTGTACGATGAGTAGATCAAAAGTTATGCCCGAAAAACACGTTTTGACGCATTTTGCACGGTATACGGTAATGGATGCACTGTAGGTGCTGCAGTGAGACTCCCTATGCGAGTTAAGATCATATCGATAGAGAATTTGATGGCGATCATTCTGACATATCTAGATTCTCTGTACGATGAGTAGATCAAAAGTTATGCCCGAAAAACACGTTTTGACGCATTTTGCACCTATGTCGGTTCTGGATGCACTGTAGGTGCTGCAGTGAGACTCCCTATGCGAGATAAGATCATATCGATAGAGAATTTGATGGCGATCATTCTGACATATCTAGATTCTCTGTACGATGAGTAGATCAAAAGTTATGGCCGAAAAACACGTTTCGACGCATTTTGCACGGTATACGGTAATGGATGCACTGTAGGTGCTGCAGTGAGACTCCCTATGCGAGATAAGATCATATCGATAGAGAATTTGATGGCGATCATTCTGGCATAGCTAGATTCTCTGTACGATGAGTAGATCAAAAGTTATGCCCGAAAAACACGTTTTGACGCATTTTGCACCTATGTCGGTTCTGGATGCACTGTAGGTGCTGCAGTGAGACTCCCTATGCGAGATAAGATCATATCGATAGAGAATTTGATGGCGATCATTCTGACATATCTAGATTCTCTGTACGATGAGTAGATCAAAAGTTATGCCCGAAAAACACGTTTTGACGCATTTTGCACGGTATACGGTAATGGATGCACTGTAGGTGCTGCAGTGAGACTCCCTATGCGAGTTAAGATCATATCGATAGAGAATTTGATGGCGATCATTCTGGCATAGCTAGATTCTCTGTACGATGAGTAGATCAAAAGTTATGGCCGAAAAACACGTTTCGACGCATTTTGCACGGTATAAGGTAATGGATGCACTGTAGGTGCTGCAGTGAGACTCCCTATGCGAGATAAGATCATATCGATAGAGAATTTGATGGCGATCATTCTGACATATCTAGATTCTCTGTACGATGAGTAGATCAAAAGTTATGCCCGAAAAACACGTTTTGACGCATTTTGCACCTATGTCGGTTCTGGATGCACTGTAGGTGCTGCAGTGAGACTCCCTATGCGAGATAAGATCATATCGATAGAGAATTTGATGGCGATCATTCTGACATATCTAGATTCTCTGTACGATGAGTAGATCAAAAGTTATGCCCGAAAAACACGTTTTGACGCATTTTGCACGGTATACGGTAATGGATGCACTGTAGGTGCTGCAGTGAGACTCCCTATGCGAGATAAGATCATATCGATAGAGAATTTGATGGCGATCATTCTGGCATAGCTAGATTCTCTGTACGATGAGTAGATCAAAAGTTATGGCCGAAAAACACGTTTCGACGCATTTTGCACGGTATAAGGTAATGGATGCACTGTAGGTGCTGCAGTGAGACTCCCTATGCGAGTTAAGATCATATCGATAGAGAATTTGATGGCGATCATTCTGACATATCTAGATTCTCTGTACGATGAGTAGATCAAAAGTTATGCCCGAAAAACACGTTTTGACGCATTTTGCACCTATGTCGGTTCTGGATGCACTGTAGGTGCTGCAGTGAGACTCCCTATGCGAGTTAAGATCATATCGATAGAGAATTTGATGGCGATCATTCTGACATATCTAGATTCTCTGTACGATGAGTAGATCAAAAGTTATGCCCGAAAAACACGTTTTGACGCATTTTGCACCTATGTCGGTTCTGGATGCACTGTAGGTGCTGCAGTGAGACTCCCTATGCGAGATAAGATCATATCGATAGAGAATTTGATGGCGATCATTCTGACATATCTAGATTCTCTGTACGATGAGTAGATCAAAAGTTATGGCCGAAAAACACGTTTCGACGCATTTTGCACGGTATACGGTAATGGATGCACTGTAGGTGCTGCAGTGAGACTCCCTATGCGAGATAAGATCATATCGATAGAGAATTTGATGGCGATCATTCTGACATATCTAGATTCTCTGTACGATGAGTAGATCAAAAGTTATGCCCGAAAAACACGTTTTGACGCATTTTGCACGGTATACGGTAATGGATGCACTGTAGGTGCTGCAGTGAGACTCCCTATGCGAGATAAGATCATATCGATAGAGAATTTGATGGCGATCATTCTGGCATAGCTAGATTCTCTGTACGATGAGTAGATCAAAAGTTATGGCCGAAAAACACGTTTCGACGCATTTTGCACGGTATAAGGTAATGGATGCACTGTAGGTGCTGCAGTGAGACTCCCTATGCGAGATAAGATCATATCGATAGAGAATTTGATGGCGATCATTCTGGCATAGCTAGATTCTCTGTACGATGAGTAGATCAAAAGTTATGCCCGAAAAACACGTTTTGACGCATTTTGCACCTATGTCGGTTCTGGATGCACTGTAGGTGCTGCAGTGAGACTCCCTATGCGAGATAAGATCATATCGATAGAGAATTTGATGGCGATCATTCTGACATATCTAGATTCTCTGTACGATGAGTAGATCAAAAGTTATGCCCGAAAAACACGTTTTGACGCATTTTGCACGGTATACGGTAATGGATGCACTGTAGGTGCTGCAGTGAGACTCCCTATGCGAGTTAAGATCATATCGATAGAGAATTTGATGGCGATCATTCTGACATATCTAGATTCTCTGTACGATGAGTAGATCAAAAGTTATGCCCGAAAAACACGTTTTGACGCATTTTGCACGGTATACGGTAATGGATGCACTGTAGGTGCTGCAGTGAGACTCCCTATGCGAGATAAGATCATATCGATAGAGAATTTGATGGCGATCATTCTGACATATCTAGATTCTCTGTACGATGAGTAGATCAAAAGTTATGCCCGAAAAACACGTTTTGACGCATTTTGCACCTATGTCGGTTCTGGATGCACTGTAGGTGCTGCAGTGAGACTCCCTATGCGAGATAAGATCATATCGATAGAGAATTTGATGGCGATCATTCTGACATATCTAGATTCTCTGTACGATGAGTAGATCAAAAGTTATGCCCGAAAAACACGTTTTGACGCATTTTGCACGGTATACGGTAATGGATGCACTGTAGGTGCTGCAGTGAGACTCCCTATGCGAGATAAGATCATATCGATAGAGAATTTGATGGCGATCATTCTGGCATAGCTAGATTCTCTGTACGATGAGTAGATCAAAAGTTATGGCCGAAAAACACGTTTCGACGCATTTTGCACGGTATACGGTAATGGATGCACTGTAGGTGCTGCAGTGAGACTCCCTATGCGAGTTAAGATCATATCGATAGAGAATTTGATGGCGATCATTCTGACATATCTAGATTCTCTGTACGATGAGTAGATCAAAAGTTATGCCCGAAAAACACGTTTTGACGCATTTTGCACGGTATACGGTAATGGATGCACTGTAGGTGCTGCAGTGAGACTCCCTATGCGAGATAAGATCATATCGATAGAGAATTTGATGGCGATCATTCTGGCATAGCTAGATTCTCTGTACGATGAGTAGATCAAAAGTTATGCCCGAAAAACACGTTTTGACGCATTTTGCACCTATGTCGGTTCTGGATGCACTGTAGGTGCTGCAGTGAGACTCCCTATGCGAGATAAGATCATATCGATAGAGAATTTGATGGCGATCATTCTGACATATCTAGATTCTCTGTACGATGAGTAGATCAAAAGTTATGCCCGAAAAACACGTTTTGACGCATTTTGCACGGTATACGGTAATGGATGCACTGTAGGTGCTGCAGTGAGACTCCCTATGCGAGTTAAGATCATATCGATAGAGAATTTGATGGCGATCATTCTGACATATCTAGATTCTCTGTACGATGAGTAGATCAAAAGTTATGCCCGAAAAACACGTTTTGACGCATTTTGCACGGTATACGGTAATGGATGCACTGTAGGTGCTGCAGTGAGACTCCCTATGCGAGATAAGATCATATCGATAGAGAATTTGATGGCGATCATTCTGACATATCTAGATTCTCTGTACGATGAGTAGATCAAAAGTTATGCCCGAAAAACACGTTTTGACGCATTTTGCACCTATGTCGGTTCTGGATGCACTGTAGGTGCTGCAGTGAGACTCCCTATGCGAGATAAGATCATATCGATAGAGAATTTGATGGCGATCATTCTGACATATCTAGATTCTCTGTACGATGAGTAGATCAAAAGTTATGCCCGAAAAACACGTTTTGACGCATTTTGCACGGTATACGGTAATGGATGCACTGTAGGTGCTGCAGTGAGACTCCCTATGCGAGATAAGATCATATCGATAGAGAATTTGATGGCGATCATTCTGGCATAGCTAGATTCTCTGTACGATGAGTAGATCAAAAGTTATGGCCGAAAAACACGTTTCGACGCATTTTGCACGGTATACGGTAATGGATGCACTGTAGGTGCTGCAGTGAGACTCCCTATGCGAGTTAAGATCATATCGATAGAGAATTTGATGGCGATCATTCTGACATATCTAGATTCTCTGTACGATGAGTAGATCAAAAGTTATGCCCGAAAAACACGTTTCGACGCATTTTGCACGGTATAAGGTAATGGATGCACTGTAGGTGCTGCAGTGAGACTCCCTATGCGAGATAAGATCATATCGATAGAGAATTTGATGGCGATCATTCTGACATATCTAGATTCTCTGTACGATGAGTAGATCAAAAGTTATGCCCGAAAAACACGTTTTGACGCATTTTGCACCTATGTCGGTTCTGGATGCACTGTAGGTGCTGCAGTGAGACTCCCTATGCGAGATAAGATCATATCGATAGAGAATTTGATGGCGATCATTCTGACATATCTAGATTCTCTGTACGATGAGTAGATCAAAAGTTATGCCCGAAAAACACGTTTTGACGCATTTTGCACGGTATACGGTAATGGATGCACTGTAGGTGCTGCAGTGAGACTCCCTATGCGAGATAAGATCATATCGATAGAGAATTTGATGGCGATCATTCTGGCATAGCTAGATTCTCTGTACGATGAGTAGATCAAAAGTTATGGCCGAAAAACACGTTTCGACGCATTTTGCACGGTATACGGTAATGGATGCACTGTAGGTGCTGCAGTGAGACTCCCTATGCGAGTTAAGATCATATCGATAGAGAATTTGATGGCGATCATTCTGACATATCTAGATTCTCTGTACGATGAGTAGATCAAAAGTTATGCCCGAAAAACACGTTTTGACGCATTTTGCACCTATGTCGGTTCTGGATGCACTGTAGGTGCTGCAGTGAGACTCCCTATGCGAGATAAGATCATATCGATAGAGAATTTGATGGCGATCATTCTGACATATCTAGATTCTCTGTACGATGAGTAGATCAAAAGTTATGCCCGAAAAACACGTTTTGACGCATTTTGCACGGTATACGGTAATGGATGCACTGTAGGTGCTGCAGTGAGACTCCCTATGCGAGATAAGATCATATCGATAGAGAATTTGATGGCGATCATTCTGGCATAGCTAGATTCTCTGTACGATGAGTAGATCAAAAGTTATGGCCGAAAAACACGTTTCGACGCATTTTGCACGGTATAAGGTAATGGATGCACTGTAGGTGCTGCAGTGAGACTCCCTATGCGAGTTAAGATCATATCGATAGAGAATTTGATGGCGATCATTCTGACATATCTAGATTCTCTGTACGATGAGTAGATCAAAAGTTATGCCCGAAAAACACGTTTTGACGCATTTTGCACCTATGTCGGTTCTGGATGCACTGTAGGTGCTGCAGTGAGACTCCCTATGCGAGATAAGATCATATCGATAGAGAATTTGATGGCGATCATTCTGACATATCTAGATTCTCTGTACGATGAGTAGATCAAAAGTTATGCCCGAAAAACACGTTTTGACGCATTTTGCACGGTATACGGTAATGGATGCACTGTAGGTGCTGCAGTGAGACTCCCTATGCGAGTTAAGATCATATCGATAGAGAATTTGATGGCGATCATTCTGACATATCTAGATTCTCTGTACGATGAGTAGATCAAAAGTTATGCCCGAAAAACACGTTTTGACGCATTTTGCACCTATGTCGGTTCTGGATGCACTGTAGGTGCTGCAGTGAGACTCCCTATGCGAGATAAGATCATGTCGATAGAGAATTTGATGGCGATCATTCTGACATATCTAGATTCTCTGTACGATGAGTAGATCAAAAGTTATGCCCGAAAAACACGTTTTGACGCATTTTGCACGGTATACGGTAATGGATGCACTGTAGGTGCTGCAGTGAGACTCCCTATGCGAGATAAGATCATATCGATAGAGAATTTGATGGCGATCATTCTGGCATAGCTAGATTCTCTGTACGATGAGTAGATCAAAAGTTATGCCCGAAAAACACGTTTTGACGCATTTTGCACCTATGTCGGTTCTGGATGCACTGTAGGTGCTGCAGTGAGACTCCCTATGCGAGATAAGATCATATCGATAGAGAATTTGATGGCGATCATTCTGACATATCTAGATTCTCTGTACGATGAGTAGATCAAAAGTTATGCCCGAAAAACACGTTTTGACGCATTTTGCACGGTATACGGTAATGGATGCACTGTAGGTGCTGCAGTGAGACTCCCTATGCGAGATAAGATCATATCGATAGAGAATTTGATGGCGATCATTCTGGCATAGCTAGATTCTCTGTACGATGAGTAGATCAAAAGTTATGGCCGAAAAACACGTTTCGACGCATTTTGCACGGTATAAGGTAATGGATGCACTGTAGGTGCTGCAGTGAGACTCCCTATGCGAGTTAAGATCATATCGATAGAGAATTTGATGGCGATCATTCTGACATATCTAGATTCTCTGTACGATGAGTAGATCAAAAGTTATGCCCGAAAAACACGTTTTGACGCATTTTGCACCTATGTCGGTTCTGGATGCACTGTAGGTGCTGCAGTGAGACTCCCTATGCGAGATAAGATCATATCGATAGAGAATTTGATGGCGATCATTCTGACATATCTAGATTCTCTGTACGATGAGTAGATCAAAAGTTATGCCCGAAAAACACGTTTTGACGCATTTTGCACGGTATACGGTAATGGATGCACTGTAGGTGCTGCAGTGAGACTCCCTATGCGAGTTAAGATCATATCGATAGAGAATTTGATGGCGATCATTCTGACATATCTAGATTCTCTGTACGATGAGTAGATCAAAAGTTATGCCCGAAAAACACGTTTTGACGCATTTTGCACCTATGTCGGTTCTGGATGCACTGTAGGTGCTGCAGTGAGACTCCCTATGCGAGATAAGATCATATCGATAGAGAATTTGATGGCGATCATTCTGACATATCTAGATTCTCTGTACGATGAGTAGATCAAAAGTTATGGCCGAAAAACACGTTTCGACGCATTTTGCACGGTATAAGGTAATGGATGCACTGTAGGTGCTGCAGTGAGACTCCCTATGCGAGTTAAGATCATATCGATAGAGAATTTGATGGCGATCATTCTGACATATCTAGATTCTCTGTACGATGAGTAGATCAAAAGTTATGGCCGAAAAACACGTTTCGACGCATTTTGCACGGTATACGGTAATGGATGCACTGTAGGTGCTGCAGTGAGACTCCCTATGCGAGATAAGATCATATCGATAGAGAATTTGATGGCGATCATTCTGGCATAGCTAGATTCTCTGTACGATGAGTAGATCAAAAGTTATGCCCGAAAAACACGTTTTGACGCATTTTGCACGGTATACGGTAATGGATGCACTGTAGGTGCTGCAGTGAGACTCCCTATGCGAGATAAGATCATATCGATAGAGAATTTGATGGCGATCATTCTGACATATCTAGATTCTCTGTACGATGAGTAGATCAAAAGTTATGCCCGAAAAACACGTTTTGACGCATTTTGCACGGTATACGGTAATGGATGCACTGTAGGTGCTGCAGTGAGACTCCCTATGCGAGATAAGATCATATCGATAGAGAATTTGATGGCGATCATTCTGGCATAGCTAGATTCTCTGTACGATGAGTAGATCAAAAGTTATGGCCGAAAAACACGTTTCGACGCATTTTGCACGGTATACGGTAATGGATGCACTGTAGGTGCTGCAGTGAGACTCCCTATGCGAGATAAGATCATATCGATAGAGAATTTGATGGCGATCATTCTGGCATAGCTAGATTCTCTGTACGATGAGTAGATCAAAAGTTATGCCCGAAAAACACGTTTTGACGCATTTTGCACCTATGTCGGTTCTGGATGCACTGTAGGTGCTGCAGTGAGACTCCCTATGCGAGATAAGATCATATCGATAGAGAATTTGATGGCGATCATTCTGACATATCTAGATTCTCTGTACGATGAGTAGATCAAAAGTTATGGCCGAAAAACACGTTTCGACGCATTTTGCACGGTATACGGTAATGGATGCACTGTAGGTGCTGCAGTGAGACTCCCTATGCGAGATAAGATCATATCGATAGAGAATTTGATGGCGATCATTCTGGCATAGCTAGATTCTCTGTACGATGAGTAGATCAAAAGTTATGCCCGAAAAACACGTTTTGACGCATTTTGCACCTATGTCGGTTCTGGATGCACTGTAGGTGCTGCAGTGAGACTCCCTATGCGAGTTAAGATCATATCGATAGAGAATTTGATGGCGATCATTCTGACATATCTAGATTCTCTGTACGATGAGTAGATCAAAAGTTATGCCCGAAAAACACGTTTTGACGCATTTTGCACCTATGTCGGTTCTGGATGCACTGTAGGTGCTGCAGTGAGACTCCCTATGCGAGATAAGATCATATCGATAGAGAATTTGATGGCGATCATTCTGACATATCTAGATTCTCTGTACGATGAGTAGATCAAAAGTTATGGCCGAAAAACACGTTTCGACGCATTTTGCACGGTATACGGTAATGGATGCACTGTAGGTGCTGCAGTGAGACTCCCTATGCGAGATAAGATCATATCGATAGAGAATTTGATGGCGATCATTCTGGCATAGCTAGATTCTCTGTACGATGAGTAGATCAAAAGTTATGGCCGAAAAACACGTTTCGACGCATTTTGCACGGTATAAGGTAATGGATGCACTGTAGGTGCTGCAGTGAGACTCCCTATGCGAGTTAAGATCATATCGATAGAGAATTTGATGGCGATCATTCTGACATATCTAGATTCTCTGTACGATGAGTAGATCAAAAGTTATGCCCGAAAAACACGTTTTGACGCATTTTGCACCTATGTCGGTTCTGGATGCACTGTAGGTGCTGCAGTGAGACTCCCTATGCGAGATAAGATCATATCGATAGAGAATTTGATGGCGATCATTCTGACATATCTAGATTCTCTGTACGATGAGTAGATCAAAAGTTATGCCCGAAAAACACGTTTTGACGCATTTTGCACGGTATACGGTAATGGATGCACTGTAGGTGCTGCAGTGAGACTCCCTATGCGAGTTAAGATCATATCGATAGAGAATTTGATGGCGATCATTCTGACATATCTAGATTCTCTGTACGATGAGTAGATCAAAAGTTATGCCCGAAAAACACGTTTTGACGCATTTTGCACCTATGTCGGTTCTGGATGCACTGTAGGTGCTGCAGTGAGACTCCCTATGCGAGATAAGATCATGTCGATAGAGAATTTGATGGCGATCATTCTGACATATCTAGATTCTCTGTACGATGAGTAGATCAAAAGTTATGCCCGAAAAACACGTTTTGACGCATTTTGCACGGTATACGGTAATGGATGCACTGTAGGTGCTGCAGTGAGACTCCCTATGCGAGATAAGATCATATCGATAGAGAATTTGATGGCGATCATTCTGGCATAGCTAGATTCTCTGTACGATGAGTAGATCAAAAGTTATGCCCGAAAAACACGTTTTGACGCATTTTGCACCTATGTCGGTTCTGGATGCACTGTAGGTGCTGCAGTGAGACTCCCTATGCGAGATAAGATCATATCGATAGAGAATTTGATGGCGATCATTCTGACATATCTAGATTCTCTGTACGATGAGTAGATCAAAAGTTATGCCCGAAAAACACGTTTTGACGCATTTTGCACGGTATACGGTAATGGATGCACTGTAGGTGCTGCAGTGAGACTCCCTATGCGAGATAAGATCATATCGATAGAGAATTTGATGGCGATCATTCTGGCATAGCTAGATTCTCTGTACGATGAGTAGATCAAAAGTTATGGCCGAAAAACACGTTTCGACGCATTTTGCACGGTATAAGGTAATGGATGCACTGTAGGTGCTGCAGTGAGACTCCCTATGCGAGTTAAGATCATATCGATAGAGAATTTGATGGCGATCATTCTGACATATCTAGATTCTCTGTACGATGAGTAGATCAAAAGTTATGCCCGAAAAACACGTTTTGACGCATTTTGCACCTATGTCGGTTCTGGATGCACTGTAGGTGCTGCAGTGAGACTCCCTATGCGAGATAAGATCATATCGATAGAGAATTTGATGGCGATCATTCTGACATATCTAGATTCTCTGTACGATGAGTAGATCAAAAGTTATGCCCGAAAAACACGTTTTGACGCATTTTGCACGGTATACGGTAATGGATGCACTGTAGGTGCTGCAGTGAGACTCCCTATGCGAGTTAAGATCATATCGATAGAGAATTTGATGGCGATCATTCTGACATATCTAGATTCTCTGTACGATGAGTAGATCAAAAGTTATGCCCGAAAAACACGTTTTGACGCATTTTGCACCTATGTCGGTTCTGGATGCACTGTAGGTGCTGCAGTGAGACTCCCTATGCGAGATAAGATCATATCGATAGAGAATTTGATGGCGATCATTCTGACATATCTAGATTCTCTGTACGATGAGTAGATCAAAAGTTATGGCCGAAAAACACGTTTCGACGCATTTTGCACGGTATACGGTAATGGATGCACTGTAGGTGCTGCAGTGAGACTCCCTATGCGAGATAAGATCATATCGATAGAGAATTTGATGGCGATCATTCTGGCATAGCTAGATTCTCTGTACGATGAGTAGATCAAAAGTTATGGCCGAAAAACACGTTTCGACGCATTTTGCACGGTATAAGGTAATGGATGCACTGTAGGTGCTGCAGTGAGACTCCCTATGCGAGTTAAGATCATATCGATAGAGAATTTGATGGCGATCATTCTGACATATCTAGATTCTCTGTACGATGAGTAGATCAAAAGTTATGCCCGAAAAACACGTTTTGACGCATTTTGCACGGTATACGGTAATGGATGCACTGTAGGTGCTGCAGTGAGACTCCCTATGCGAGATAAGATCATATCGATAGAGAATTTGATGGCGATCATTCTGACATATCTAGATTCTCTGTACGATGAGTAGATCAAAAGTTATGCCCGAAAAACACGTTTTGACGCATTTTGCACGGTATACGGTAATGGATGCACTGTAGGTGCTGCAGTGAGACTCCCTATGCGAGATAAGATCATATCGATAGAGAATTTGATGGCGATCATTCTGGCATAGCTAGATTCTCTGTACGATGAGTAGATCAAAAGTTATGGCCGAAAAACACGTTTCGACGCATTTTGCACGGTATACGGTAATGGATGCACTGTAGGTGCTGCAGTGAGACTCCCTATGCGAGATAAGATCATATCGATAGAGAATTTGATGGCGATCATTCTGGCATAGCTAGATTCTCTGTACGATGAGTAGATCAAAAGTTATGCCCGAAAAACACGTTTTGACGCATTTTGCACCTATGTCGGTTCTGGATGCACTGTAGGTGCTGCAGTGAGACTCCCTATGCGAGATAAGATCATATCGATAGAGAATTTGATGGCGATCATTCTGACATATCTAGATTCTCTGTACGATGAGTAGATCAAAAGTTATGCCCGAAAAACACGTTTTGACGCATTTTGCACGGTATACGGTAATGGATGCACTGTAGGTGCTGCAGTGAGACTCCCTATGCGAGTTAAGATCATATCGATAGAGAATTTGATGGCGATCATTCTGACATATCTAGATTCTCTGTACGATGAGTAGATCAAAAGTTATGCCCGAAAAACACGTTTTGACGCATTTTGCACCTATGTCGGTTCTGGATGCACTGTAGGTGCTGCAGTGAGACTCCCTATGCGAGATAAGATCATATCGATAGAGAATTTGATGGCGATCATTCTGACATATCTAGATTCTCTGTACGATGAGTAGATCAAAAGTTATGGCCGAAAAACACGTTTCGACGCATTTTGCACGGTATACGGTAATGGATGCACTGTAGGTGCTGCAGTGAGACTCCCTATGCGAGATAAGATCATATCGATAGAGAATTTGATGGCGATCATTCTGGCATAGCTAGATTCTCTGTACGATGAGTAGATCAAAAGTTATGCCCGAAAAACACGTTTTGACGCATTTTGCACCTATGTCGGTTCTGGATGCACTGTAGGTGCTGCAGTGAGACTCCCTATGCGAGTTAAGATCATATCGATAGAGAATTTGATGGCGATCATTCTGACATATCTAGATTCTCTGTACGATGAGTAGATCAAAAGTTATGCCCGAAAAACACGTTTTGACGCATTTTGCACCTATGTCGGTTCTGGATGCACTGTAGGTGCTGCAGTGAGACTCCCTATGCGAGATAAGATCATATCGATAGAGAATTTGATGGCGATCATTCTGACATATCTAGATTCTCTGTACGATGAGTAGATCAAAAGTTATGGCCGAAAAACACGTTTCGACGCATTTTGCACGGTATACGGTAATGGATGCACTGTAGGTGCTGCAGTGAGACTCCCTATGCGAGATAAGATCATATCGATAGAGAATTTGATGGCGATCATTCTGGCATAGCTAGATTCTCTGTACGATGAGTAGATCAAAAGTTATGCCCGAAAAACACGTTTTGACGCATTTTGCACCTATGTCGGTTCTGGATGCACTGTAGGTGCTGCAGTGAGACTCCCTATGCGAGATAAGATCATATCGATAGAGAATTTGATGGCGATCATTCTGACATATCTAGATTCTCTGTACGATGAGTAGATCAAAAGTTATGCCCGAAAAACACGTTTTGACGCATTTTGCACGGTATACGGTAATGGATGCACTGTAGGTGCTGCAGTGAGACTCCCTATGCGAGTTAAGATCATATCGATAGAGAATTTGATGGCGATCATTCTGACATATCTAGATTCTCTGTACGATGAGTAGATCAAAAGTTATGCCCGAAAAACACGTTTTGACGCATTTTGCACCTATGTCGGTTCTGGATGCACTGTAGGTGCTGCAGTGAGACTCCCTATGCGAGATAAGATCATATCGATAGAGAATTTGATGGCGATCATTCTGACATATCTAGATTCTCTGTACGATGAGTAGATCAAAAGTTATGGCCGAAAAACACGTTTCGACGCATTTTGCACGGTATACGGTAATGGATGCACTGTAGGTGCTGCAGTGAGACTCCCTATGCGAGATAAGATCATATCGATAGAGAATTTGATGGCGATCATTCTGGCATAGCTAGATTCTCTGTACGATGAGTAGATCAAAAGTTATGCCCGAAAAACACGTTTTGACGCATTTTGCACCTATGTCGGTTCTGGATGCACTGTAGGTGCTGCAGTGAGACTCCCTATGCGAGATAAGATCATATCGATAGAGAATTTGATGGCGATCATTCTGACATATCTAGATTCTCTGTACGATGAGTAGATCAAAAGTTATGCCCGAAAAACACGTTTTGACGCATTTTGCACGGTATACGGTAATGGATGCACTGTAGGTGCTGCAGTGAGACTCCCTATGCGAGTTAAGATCATATCGATAGAGAATTTGATGGCGATCATTCTGACATATCTAGATTCTCTGTACGATGAGTAGATCAAAAGTTATGCCCGAAAAACACGTTTTGACGCATTTTGCACCTATGTCGGTTCTGGATGCACTGTAGGTGCTGCAGTGAGACTCCCTATGCGAGATAAGATCATATCGATAGAGAATTTGATGGCGATCATTCTGACATATCTAGATTCTCTGTACGATGAGTAGATCAAAAGTTATGGCCGAAAAACACGTTTCGACGCATTTTGCACGGTATACGGTAATGGATGCACTGTAGGTGCTGCAGTGAGACTCCCTATGCGAGATAAGATCATATCGATAGAGAATTTGATGGCGATCATTCTGGCATAGCTAGATTCTCTGTACGATGAGTAGATCAAAAGTTATGCCCGAAAAACACGTTTTGACGCATTTTGCACCTATGTCGGTTCTGGATGCACTGTAG
This sequence comes from Heterorhabditis bacteriophora, assembly GCA_964036235.1. Taxonomy (NCBI): domain Eukaryota; kingdom Metazoa; phylum Nematoda; class Chromadorea; order Rhabditida; family Heterorhabditidae; genus Heterorhabditis; species Heterorhabditis bacteriophora. Next base: position 170,522 of record CAXIWP010000003.1, read on the forward strand.
GTGCTGCAGTGAGACTCCCTATGCGAGATAAGATCATATCGATAGAGAATTTGATGGCGATCATTCTGACATATCTAGATTCTCTGTACGATGAGTAGATCAAAAGTTATGCCCGAAAAACACGTTTTGACGCATTTTGCACGGTATACGGTAATGGATGCACTGTAGGTGCTGCAGTGAGACTCCCTATGCGAGATAAGATCATATCGATAGAGAATTTGATGGCGATCATTCTGGCATAGCTAGATTCTCTGTACGATGAGTAGATCAAAAGTTATGGCCGAAAAACACGTTTTGACGCATTTTGCACCTATGTCGGTTCTGGATGCACTGTAGGTGCTGCAGTGAGACTCCCTATGCGAGATAAGATCATATCGATAGAGAATTTGATGGCGATCATTCTGACATATCTAGATTCTCTGTACGATGAGTAGATCAAAAGTTATGCCCGAAAAACACGTTTTGACGCATTTTGCACGGTATACGGTAATGGATGCACTGTAGGTGCTGCAGTGAGACTCCCTATGCGAGTTAAGATCATATCGATAGAGAATTTGATGGCGATCATTCTGACATATCTAGATTCTCTGTACGATGAGTAGATCAAAAGTTATGCCCGAAAAACACGTTTTGACGCATTTTGCACCTATGTCGGTTCTGGATGCACTGTAGGTGCTGCAGTGAGACTCCCTATGCGAGATAAGATCATATCGATAGAGAATTTGATGGCGATCATTCTGACATATCTAGATTCTCTGTACGATGAGTAGATCAAAAGTTATGGCCGAAAAACACGTTTCGACGCATTTTGCACGGTATACGGTAATGGATGCACTGTAGGTGCTGCAGTGAGACTCCCTATGCGAGATAAGATCATATCGATAGAGAATTTGATGGCGATCATTCTGGCATAGCTAGATTCTCTGTACGATGAGTAGATCAAAAGTTATGCCCGAAAAACACGTTTTGACGCATTTTGCACCTATGTCGGTTCTGGATGCACTGTAGGTGCTGCAGTGAGACTCCCTATGCGAGATAAGATCATATCGATAGAGAATTTGATGGCGATCATTCTGACATATCTAGATTCTCTGTACGATGAGTAGATCAAAAGTTATGCCCGAAAAACACGTTTTGACGCATTTTGCACGGTATACGGTAATGGATGCACTGTAGGTGCTGCAGTGAGACTCCCTATGCGAGATAAGATCATATCGATAGAGAATTTGATGGCGATCATTCTGGCATAGCTAGATTCTCTGTACGATGAGTAGATCAAAAGTTATGGCCGAAAAACACGTTTTGACGCATTTTGCACCTATGTCGGTTCTGGATGCACTGTAGGTGCTGCAGTGAGACTCCCTATGCGAGATAAGATCATATCGATAGAGAATTTGATGGCGATCATTCTGGCATAGCTAGATTCTCTGTACGATGAGTAGATCAAAAGTTATGGCCGAAAAACACGTTTCGACGCATTTTGCACGGTATACGGTAATGGATGCACTGTAGGTGCTGCAGTGAGACTCCCTATGCGAGATAAGATCATATCGATAGAGAATTTGATGGCGATCATTCTGGCATAGCTAGATTCTCTGTACGATGAGTAGATCAAAAGTTATGCCCGAAAAACACGTTTTGACGCATTTTGCACCTATGTCGGTTCTGGATGCACTGTAGGTGCTGCAGTGAGACTCCCTATGCGAGATAAGATCATATCGATAGAGAATTTGATGGCGATCATTCTGACATATCTAGATTCTCTGTACGATGAGTAGATCAAAAGTTATGGCCGAAAAACACGTTTCGACGCATTTTGCACGGTATACGGTAATGGATGCACTGTAGGTGCTGCAGTGAGACTCCCTATGCGAGATAAGATCATATCGATAGAGAATTTGATGGCGATCATTCTGGCATAGCTAGATTCTCTGTACGATGAGTAGATCAAAAGTTATGCCCGAAAAACACGTTTTGACGCATTTTGCACCTATGTCGGTTCTGGATGCACTGTAGGTGCTGCAGTGAGACTCCCTATGCGAGATAAGATCATATCGATAGAGAATTTGATGGCGATCATTCTGACATATCTAGATTCTCTGTACGATGAGTAGATCAAAAGTTATGCCCGAAAAACACGTTTTGACGCATTTTGCACGGTATACGGTAATGGATGCACTGTAGGTGCTGCAGTGAGACTCCCTATGCGAGATAAGATCATATCGATAGAGAATTTGATGGCGATCATTCTGGCATAGCTAGATTCTCTGTACGATGAGTAGATCAAAAGTTATGGCCGAAAAACACGTTTTGACGCATTTTGCACCTATGTCGGTTCTGGATGCACTGTAGGTGCTGCAGTGAGACTCCCTATGCGAGATAAGATCATATCGATAGAGAATTTGATGGCGATCATTCTGGCATAGCTAGATTCTCTGTACGATGAGTAGATCAAAAGTTATGGCCGAAAAACACGTTTCGACGCATTTTGCACGGTATACGGTAATGGATGCACTGTAGGTGCTGCAGTGAGACTCCCTATGCGAGATAAGATCATATCGATAGAGAATTTGATGGCGATCATTCTGGCATAGCTAGATTCTCTGTACGATGAGTAGATCAAAAGTTATGCCCGAAAAACACGTTTTGACGCATTTTGCACCTATGTCGGTTCTGGATGCACTGTAGGTGCTGCAGTGAGACTCCCTATGCGAGATAAGATCATATCGATAGAGAATTTGATGGCGATCATTCTGACATATCTAGATTCTCTGTACGATGAGTAGATCAAAAGTTATGGCCGAAAAACACGTTTCGACGCATTTTGCACGGTATACGGTAATGGATGCACTGTAGGTGCTGCAGTGAGACTCCCTATGCGAGATAAGATCATATCGATAGAGAATTTGATGGCGATCATTCTGGCATAGCTAGATTCTCTGTACGATGAGTAGATCAAAAGTTATGCCCGAAAAACACGTTTTGACGCATTTTGCACCTATGTCGGTTCTGGATGCACTGTAGGTGCTGCAGTGAGACTCCCTATGCGAGATAAGATCATATCGATAGAGAATTTGATGGCGATCATTCTGACATATCTAGATTCTCTGTACGATGAGTAGATCAAAAGTTATGCCCGAAAAACACGTTTTGACGCATTTTGCACGGTATACGGTAATGGATGCACTGTAGGTGCTGCAGTGAGACTCCCTATGCGAGTTAAGATCATATCGATAGAGAATTTGATGGCGATCATTCTGACATATCTAGATTCTCTGTACGATGAGTAGATCAAAAGTTATGCCCGAAAAACACGTTTTGACGCATTTTGCACCTATGTCGGTTCTGGATGCACTGTAGGTGCTGCAGTGAGACTCCCTATGCGAGATAAGATCATATCGATAGAGAATTTGATGGCGATCATTCTGACATATCTAGATTCTCTGTACGATGAGTAGATCAAAAGTTATGCCCGAAAAACACGTTTTGACGCATTTTGCACGGTATACGGTAATGGATGCACTGTAGGTGCTGCAGTGAGACTCCCTATGCGAGATAAGATCATATCGATAGAGAATTTGATGGCGATCATTCTGGCATAGCTAGATTCTCTGTACGATGAGTAGATCAAAAGTTATGGCCGAAAAACACGTTTTGACGCATTTTGCACCTATGTCGGTTCTGGATGCACTGTAGGTGCTGCAGTGAGACTCCCTATGCGAGATAAGATCATATCGATAGAGAATTTGATGGCGATCATTCTGGCATAGCTAGATTCTCTGTACGATGAGTAGATCAAAAGTTATGGCCGAAAAACACGTTTCGACGCATTTTGCACGGTATACGGTAATGGATGCACTGTAGGTGCTGCAGTGAGACTCCCTATGCGAGATAAGATCATATCGATAGAGAATTTGATGGCGATCATTCTGGCATAGCTAGATTCTCTGTACGATGAGTAGATCAAAAGTTATGCCCGAAAAACACGTTTTGACGCATTTTGCACCTATGTCGGTTCTGGATGCACTGTAGGTGCTGCAGTGAGACTCCCTATGCGAGATAAGATCATATCGATAGAGAATTTGATGGCGATCATTCTGACATATCTAGATTCTCTGTACGATGAGTAGATCAAAAGTTATGCCCGAAAAACACGTTTTGACGCATTTTGCACGGTATACGGTAATGGATGCACTGTAGGTGCTGCAGTGAGACTCCCTATGCGAGATAAGATCATATCGATAGAGAATTTGATGGCGATCATTCTGACATATCTAGATTCTCTGTACGATGAGTAGATCAAAAGTTATGCCCGAAAAACACGTTTTGACGCATTTTGCACGGTATACGGTAATGGATGCACTGTAGGTGCTGCAGTGAGACTCCCTATGCGAGTTAAGATCATATCGATAGAGAATTTGATGGCGATCATTCTGACATATCTAGATTCTCTGTACGATGAGTAGATCAAAAGTTATGCCCGAAAAACACGTTTTGACGCATTTTGCACCTATGTCGGTTCTGGATGCACTGTAGGTGCTGCAGTGAGACTCCCTATGCGAGATAAGATCATATCGATAGAGAATTTGATGGCGATCATTCTGACATATCTAGATTCTCTGTACGATGAGTAGATCAAAAGTTATGCCCGAAAAACACGTTTTGACGCATTTTGCACGGTATACGGTAATGGATGCACTGTAGGTGCTGCAGTGAGACTCCCTATGCGAGATAAGATCATATCGATAGAGAATTTGATGGCGATCATTCTGGCATAGCTAGATTCTCTGTACGATGAGTAGATCAAAAGTTATGGCCGAAAAACACGTTTCGACGCATTTTGCACGGTATACGGTAATGGATGCACTGTAGGTGCTGCAGTGAGACTCCCTATGCGAGATAAGATCATATCGATAGAGAATTTGATGGCGATCATTCTGGCATAGCTAGATTCTCTGTACGATGAGTAGATCAAAAGTTATGCCCGAAAAACACGTTTTGACGCATTTTGCACCTATGTCGGTTCTGGATGCACTGTAGGTGCTGCAGTGAGACTCCCTATGCGAGATAAGATCATATCGATAGAGAATTTGATGGCGATCATTCTGACATATCTAGATTCTCTGTACGATGAGTAGATCAAAAGTTATGCCCGAAAAACACGTTTTGACGCATTTTGCACGGTATACGGTAATGGATGCACTGTAGGTGCTGCAGTGAGACTCCCTATGCGAGATAAGATCATATCGATAGAGAATTTGATGGCGATCATTCTGGCATAGCTAGATTCTCTGTACGATGAGTAGATCAAAAGTTATGGCCGAAAAACACGTTTTGACGCATTTTGCACCTATGTCGGTTCTGGATGCACTGTAGGTGCTGCAGTGAGACTCCCTATGCGAGATAAGATCATATCGATAGAGAATTTGATGGCGATCATTCTGGCATAGCTAGATTCTCTGTACGATGAGTAGATCAAAAGTTATGGCCGAAAAACACGTTTCGACGCATTTTGCACGGTATACGGTAATGGATGCACTGTAGGTGCTGCAGTGAGACTCCCTATGCGAGATAAGATCATATCGATAGAGAATTTGATGGCGATCATTCTGGCATAGCTAGATTCTCTGTACGATGAGTAGATCAAAAGTTATGCCCGAAAAACACGTTTTGACGCATTTTGCACCTATGTCGGTTCTGGATGCACTGTAGGTGCTGCAGTGAGACTCCCTATGCGAGATAAGATCATATCGATAGAGAATTTGATGGCGATCATTCTGACATATCTAGATTCTCTGTACGATGAGTAGATCAAAAGTTATGCCCGAAAAACACGTTTTGACGCATTTTGCACGGTATACGGTAATGGATGCACTGTAGGTGCTGCAGTGAGACTCCCTATGCGAGATAAGATCATATCGATAGAGAATTTGATGGCGATCATTCTGACATATCTAGATTCTCTGTACGATGAGTAGATCAAAAGTTATGCCCGAAAAACACGTTTTGACGCATTTTGCACGGTATACGGTAATGGATGCACTGTAGGTGCTGCAGTGAGACTCCCTATGCGAGTTAAGATCATATCGATAGAGAATTTGATGGCGATCATTCTGACATATCTAGATTCTCTGTACGATGAGTAGATCAAAAGTTATGCCCGAAAAACACGTTTTGACGCATTTTGCACCTATGTCGGTTCTGGATGCACTGTAGGTGCTGCAGTGAGACTCCCTATGCGAGATAAGATCATATCGATAGAGAATTTGATGGCGATCATTCTGACATATCTAGATTCTCTGTACGATGAGTAGATCAAAAGTTATGCCCGAAAAACACGTTTTGACGCATTTTGCACGGTATACGGTAATGGATGCACTGTAGGTGCTGCAGTGAGACTCCCTATGCGAGATAAGATCATATCGATAGAGAATTTGATGGCGATCATTCTGGCATAGCTAGATTCTCTGTACGATGAGTAGATCAAAAGTTATGGCCGAAAAACACGTTTCGACGCATTTTGCACGGTATACGGTAATGGATGCACTGTAGGTGCTGCAGTGAGACTCCCTATGCGAGATAAGATCATATCGATAGAGAATTTGATGGCGATCATTCTGGCATAGCTAGATTCTCTGTACGATGAGTAGATCAAAAGTTATGCCCGAAAAACACGTTTTGACGCATTTTGCACCTATGTCGGTTCTGGATGCACTGTAGGTGCTGCAGTGAGACTCCCTATGCGAGATAAGATCATATCGATAGAGAATTTGATGGCGATCATTCTGACATATCTAGATTCTCTGTACGATGAGTAGATCAAAAGTTATGCCCGAAAAACACGTTTTGACGCATTTTGCACGGTATACGGTAATGGATGCACTGTAGGTGCTGCAGTGAGACTCCCTATGCGAGTTAAGATCATATCGATAGAGAATTTGATGGCGATCATTCTGACATATCTAGATTCTCTGTACGATGAGTAGATCAAAAGTTATGCCCGAAAAACACGTTTTGACGCATTTTGCACCTATGTCGGTTCTGGATGCACTGTAGGTGCTGCAGTGAGACTCCCTATGCGAGATAAGATCATATCGATAGAGAATTTGATGGCGATCATTCTGACATATCTAGATTCTCTGTACGATGAGTAGATCAAAAGTTATGCCCGAAAAACACGTTTTGACGCATTTTGCACGGTATACGGTAATGGATGCACTGTAGGTGCTGCAGTGAGACTCCCTATGCGAGATAAGATCATATCGATAGAGAATTTGATGGCGATCATTCTGGCATAGCTAGATTCTCTGTACGATGAGTAGATCAAAAGTTATGGCCGAAAAACACGTTTCGACGCATTTTGCACGGTATACGGTAATGGATGCACTGTAGGTGCTGCAGTGAGACTCCCTATGCGAGATAAGATCATATCGATAGAGAATTTGATGGCGATCATTCTGGCATAGCTAGATTCTCTGTACGATGAGTAGATCAAAAGTTATGCCCGAAAAACACGTTTTGACGCATTTTGCACCTATGTCGGTTCTGGATGCACTGTAGGTGCTGCAGTGAGACTCCCTATGCGAGATAAGATCATATCGATAGAGAATTTGATGGCGATCATTCTGACATATCTAGATTCTCTGTACGATGAGTAGATCAAAAGTTATGCCCGAAAAACACGTTTTGACGCATTTTGCACGGTATACGGTAATGGATGCACTGTAGGTGCTGCAGTGAGACTCCCTATGCGAGTTAAGATCATATCGATAGAGAATTTGATGGCGATCATTCTGACATATCTAGATTCTCTGTACGATGAGTAGATCAAAAGTTATGCCCGAAAAACACGTTTTGACGCATTTTGCACCTATGTCGGTTCTGGATGCACTGTAGGTGCTGCAGTGAGACTCCCTATGCGAGATAAGATCATATCGATAGAGAATTTGATGGCGATCATTCTGACATATCTAGATTCTCTGTACGATGAGTAGATCAAAAGTTATGCCCGAAAAACACGTTTTGACGCATTTTGCACGGTATACGGTAATGGATGCACTGTAGGTGCTGCAGTGAGACTCCCTATGCGAGATAAGATCATATCGATAGAGAATTTGATGGCGATCATTCTGGCATAGCTAGATTCTCTGTACGATGAGTAGATCAAAAGTTATGGCCGAAAAACACGTTTCGACGCATTTTGCACGGTATACGGTAATGGATGCACTGTAGGTGCTGCAGTGAGACTCCCTATGCGAGATAAGATCATATCGATAGAGAATTTGATGGCGATCATTCTGGCATAGCTAGATTCTCTGTACGATGAGTAGATCAAAAGTTATGCCCGAAAAACACGTTTTGACGCATTTTGCACCTATGTCGGTTCTGGATGCACTGTAGGTGCTGCAGTGAGACTCCCTATGCGAGATAAGATCATATCGATAGAGAATTTGATGGCGATCATTCTGACATATCTAGATTCTCTGTACGATGAGTAGATCAAAAGTTATGCCCGAAAAACACGTTTTGACGCATTTTGCACGGTATACGGTAATGGATGCACTGTAGGTGCTGCAGTGAGACTCCCTATGCGAGTTAAGATCATATCGATAGAGAATTTGATGGCGATCATTCTGACATATCTAGATTCTCTGTACGATGAGTAGATCAAAAGTTATGCCCGAAAAACACGTTTTGACGCATTTTGCACCTATGTCGGTTCTGGATGCACTGTAGGTGCTGCAGTGAGACTCCCTATGCGAGATAAGATCATATCGATAGAGAATTTGATGGCGATCATTCTGACATATCTAGATTCTCTGTACGATGAGTAGATCAAAAGTTATGCCCGAAAAACACGTTTTGACGCATTTTGCACGGTATACGGTAATGGATGCACTGTAGGTGCTGCAGTGAGACTCCCTATGCGAGATAAGATCATATCGATAGAGAATTTGATGGCAATCATTCTGACATATCTAGATTCTCTGTACGATGAGTAGATCAAAAGTTATGGCCGAAAAACACGTTTTGACGCATTTTGCACGGTATACGGTAATGGATGCACTGTAGGTGCTGCAGTGAGACTCCCTATGCGAGATAAGATCATATCGATAGAGAATTTGATGGCAATCATTCTGACATATCTAGATTCTCTGTACGATGAGTAGATCAAAAGTTATGCCCGAAAAACACGTTTTGACGCATTTTGCACGGTATACGGTAATGGATGCACTGTAGGTGCTGCAGTGAGACTCCCTATGCGAGATAAGATCATATCGATAGAGAATTTGATGGCGATCATTCTGGCATAGCTAGATTCTCTGTACGATGAGTAGATCAAAAGTTATGGCCGAAAAACACGTTTCGACGCATTTTGCACGGTATACGGTAATGGATGCACTGTAGGTGCTGCAGTGAGACTCCCTATGCGAGATAAGATCATATCGATAGAGAATTTGATGGCGATCATTCTGACATATCTAGATTCTCTGTACGATGAGTAGATCAAAAGTTATGCCCGAAAAACACGTTTTGACGCATTTTGCACGGTATACGGTAATGGATGCACTGTAGGTGCTGCAGTGAGACTCCCTATGCGAGTTAAGATCATATCGATAGAGAATTTGATGGCGATCATTCTGACATATCTAGATTCTCTGTACGATGAGTAGATCAAAAGTTATGCCCGAAAAACACGTTTTGACGCATTTTGCACGGTATACGGTAATGGATGCACTGTAGGTGCTGCAGTGAGACTCCCTATGCGAGATAAGATCATATCGATAGAGAATTTGATGGCAATCATTCTGACATATCTAGATTCTCTGTACGATGAGTAGATCAAAAGTTATGGCCGAAAAACACGTTTTGACGCATTTTGCACGGTATACGGTAATGGATGCACTGTAGGTGCTGCAGTGAGACTCCCTATGCGAGATAAGATCATATCGATAGAGAATTTGATGGCAATCATTCTGACATATCTAGATTCTCTGTACGATGAGTAGATCAAAAGTTATGCCCGAAAAACACGTTTTGACGCATTTTGCACGGTATACGGTAATGGATGCACTGTAGGTGCTGCAGTGAGACTCCCTATGCGAGATAAGATCATATCGATAGAGAATTTGATGGCGATCATTCTGGCATAGCTAGATTCTCTGTACGATGAGTAGATCAAAAGTTATGGCCGAAAAACACGTTTCGACGCATTTTGCACGGTATACGGTAATGGATGCACTGTAGGTGCTGCAGTGAGACTCCCTATGCGAGATAAGATCATATCGATAGAGAATTTGATGGCGATCATTCTGACATATCTAGATTCTCTGTACGATGAGTAGATCAAAAGTTATGCCCGAAAAACACGTTTTGACGCATTTTGCACGGTATACGGTAATGGATGCACTGTAGGTGCTGCAGTGAGACTCCCTATGCGAGTTAAGATCATATCGATAGAGAATTTGATGGCGATCATTCTGACATATCTAGATTCTCTGTACGATGAGTAGATCAAAAGTTATGCCCGAAAAACACGTTTTGACGCATTTTGCACCTATGTCGGTTCTGGATGCACTGTAGGTGCTGCAGTGAGACTCCCTATGCGAGATAAGATCACATCGATAGAGAATTTGATGGCAATCATTCTGACATATCTAGATTCTCTGTACGATGAGTAGATCAAAAGTTATGCCCGAAAAACACGTTTTGACGCATTTTGCACGGTATACGGTAATGGATGCACTGTAGGTGCTGCAGTGAGACTCCCTATGCGAGATAAGATCATATCGATAGAGAATTTGATGGCGATCATTCTGGCATAGCTAGATTCTCTGTACGATGAGTAGATCAAAAGTTATGGCCGAAAAACACGTTTCGACGCATTTTGCACGGTATACGGTAATGGATGCACTGTAGGTGCTGCAGTGAGACTCCCTATGCGAGATAAGATCATATCGATAGAGAATTTGATGGCGATCATTCTGACATATCTAGATTCTCTGTACGATGAGTAGATCAAAAGTTATGCCCGAAAAACACGTTTTGACGCATTTTGCACGGTATACGGTAATGGATGCACTGTAGGTGCTGCAGTGAGACTCCCTATGCGAGTTAAGATCATATCGATAGAGAATTTGATGGCGATCATTCTGACATATCTAGATTCTCTGTACGATGAGTAGATCAAAAGTTATGCCCGAAAAACACGTTTTGACGCATTTTGCACGGTATACGGTAATGGATGCACTGTAGGTGCTGCAGTGAGACTCCCTATGCGAGATAAGATCATATCGATAGAGAATTTGATGGCAATCATTCTGACATATCTAGATTCTCTGTACGATGAGTAGATCAAAAGTTATGGCCGAAAAACACGTTTTGACGCATTTTGCACGGTATACGGTAATGGATGCACTGTAGGTGCTGCAGTGAGACTCCCTATGCGAGATAAGATCATATCGATAGAGAATTTGATGGCAATCATTCTGACATATCTAGATTCTCTGTACGATGAGTAGATCAAAAGTTATGCCCGAAAAACACGTTTTGACGCATTTTGCACGGTATACGGTAATGGATGCACTGTAGGTGCTGCAGTGAGACTCCCTATGCGAGATAAGATCATATCGATAGAGAATTTGATGGCGATCATTCTGGCATAGCTAGATTCTCTGTACGATGAGTAGATCAAAAGTTATGGCCGAAAAACACGTTTCGACGCATTTTGCACGGTATACGGTAATGGATGCACTGTAGGTGCTGCAGTGAGACTCCCTATGCGAGATAAGATCATATCGATAGAGAATTTGATGGCGATCATTCTGACATATCTAGATTCTCTGTACGATGAGTAGATCAAAAGTTATGCCCGAAAAACACGTTTTGACGCATTTTGCACGGTATACGGTAATGGATGCACTGTAGGTGCTGCAGTGAGACTCCCTATGCGAGTTAAGATCATATCGATAGAGAATTTGATGGCGATCATTCTGACATATCTAGATTCTCTGTACGATGAGTAGATCAAAAGTTATGCCCGAAAAACACGTTTTGACGCATTTTGCACCTATGTCGGTTCTGGATGCACTGTAGGTGCTGCAGTGAGACTCCCTATGCGAGATAAGATCACATCGATAGAGAATTTGATGGCAATCATTCTGACATATCTAGATTCTCTGTACGATGAGTAGATCAAAAGTTATGCCCGAAAAACACGTTTTGACGCATTTTGCACGGTATACGGTAATGGATGCACTGTAGGTGCTGCAGTGAGACTCCCTATGCGAGATAAGATCATATCGATAGAGAATTTGATGGCGATCATTCTGGCATAGCTAGATTCTCTGTACGATGAGTAGATCAAAAGTTATGGCCGAAAAACACGTTTCGACGCATTTTGCACGGTATACGGTAATGGATGCACTGTAGGTGCTGCAGTGAGACTCCCTATGCGAGATAAGATCATATCGATAGAGAATTTGATGGCGATCATTCTGACATATCTAGATTCTCTGTACGATGAGTAGATCAAAAGTTATGCCCGAAAAACACGTTTTGACGCATTTTGCACGGTATACGGTAATGGATGCACTGTAGGTGCTGCAGTGAGACTCCCTATGCGAGTTAAGATCATATCGATAGAGAATTTGATGGCGATCATTCTGACATATCTAGATTCTCTGTACGATGAGTAGATCAAAAGTTATGCCCGAAAAACACGTTTTGACGCATTTTGCACCTATGTCGGTTCTGGATGCACTGTAGGTGCTGCAGTGAGACTCCCTATGCGAGATAAGATCATATCGATAGAGAATTTGATGGCGATCATTCTGACATATCTAGATTCTCTGTACGATGAGTAGATCAAAAGTTATGCCCGAAAAACACGTTTTGACGCATTTTGCACGGTATACGGTAATGGATGCACTGTAGGTGCTGCAGTGAGACTCCCTATGCGAGATAAGATCATATCGATAGAGAATTTGATGGCAATCATTCTGACATATCTAGATTCTCTGTACGATGAGTAGATCAAAAGTTATGCCCGAAAAACACGTTTTGACGCATTTTGCACGGTATACGGTAATGGATGCACTGTAGGTGCTGCAGTGAGACTCCCTATGCGAGATAAGATCATATCGATAGAGAATTTGATGGCGATCATTCTGACATATCTAGATTCTCTGTACGATGAGTAGATCAAAAGTTATGCCCGAAAAACACGTTTTGACGCATTTTGCACGGTATACGGTAATGGATGCACTGTAGGTGCTGCAGTGAGACTCCCTATGCGAGTTAAGATCATATCGATAGAGAATTTGATGGCGATCATTCTGACATATCTAGATTCTCTGTACGATGAGTAGATCAAAAGTTATGCCCGAAAAACACGTTTTGACGCATTTTGCACCTATGTCGGTTCTGGATGCACTGTAGGTGCTGCAGTGAGACTCCCTATGCGAGATAAGATCACATCGATAGAGAATTTGATGGCAATCATTCTGACATATCTAGATTCTCTGTACGATGAGTAGATCAAAAGTTATGCCCGAAAAACACGTTTTGACGCATTTTGCACGGTATACGGTAATGGATGCACTGTAGGTGCTGCAGTGAGACTCCCTATGCGAGATAAGATCATATCGATAGAGAATTTGATGGCGATCATTCTGGCATAGCTAGATTCTCTGTACGATGAGTAGATCAAAAGTTATGGCCGAAAAACACGTTTCGACGCATTTTGCACGGTATACGGTAATGGATGCACTGTAGGTGCTGCAGTGAGACTCCCTATGCGAGATAAGATCATATCGATAGAGAATTTGATGGCGATCATTCTGACATATCTAGATTCTCTGTACGATGAGTAGATCAAAAGTTATGCCCGAAAAACACGTTTTGACGCATTTTGCACGGTATACGGTAATGGATGCACTGTAGGTGCTGCAGTGAGACTCCCTATGCGAGTTAAGATCATATCGATAGAGAATTTGATGGCGATCATTCTGACATATCTAGATTCTCTGTACGATGAGTAGATCAAAAGTTATGCCCGAAAAACACGTTTTGACGCATTTTGCACCTATGTCGGTTCTGGATGCACTGTAGGTGCTGCAGTGAGACTCCCTATGCGAGATAAGATCATATCGATAGAGAATTTGATGGCGATCATTCTGACATATCTAGATTCTCTGTACGATGAGTAGATCAAAAGTTATGCCCGAAAAACACGTTTTGACGCATTTTGCACGGTATACGGTAATGGATGCACTGTAGGTGCTGCAGTGAGACTCCCTATGCGAGATAAGATCATATCGATAGAGAATTTGATGGCAATCATTCTGACATATCTAGATTCTCTGTACGATGAGTAGATCAAAAGTTATGCCCGAAAAACACGTTTTGACGCATTTTGCACGGTATACGGTAATGGATGCACTGTAGGTGCTGCAGTGAGACTCCCTATGCGAGATAAGATCATATCGATAGAGAATTTGATGGCGATCATTCTGACATATCTAGATTCTCTGTACGATGAGTAGATCAAAAGTTATGCCCGAAAAACACGTTTTGACGCATTTTGCACGGTATACGGTAATGGATGCACTGTAGGTGCTGCAGTGAGACTCCCTATGCGAGTTAAGATCATATCGATAGAGAATTTGATGGCGATCATTCTGACATATCTAGATTCTCTGTACGATGAGTAGATCAAAAGTTATGCCCGAAAAACACGTTTTGACGCATTTTGCACGGTATACGGTAATGGATGCACTGTAGGTGCTGCAGTGAGACTCCCTATGCGAGATAAGATCATATCGATAGAGAATTTGATGGCAATCATTCTGACATATCTAGATTCTCTGTACGATGAGTAGATCAAAAGTTATGGCCGAAAAACACGTTTTGACGCATTTTGCACGGTATACGGTAATGGATGCACTGTAGGTGCTGCAGTGAGACTCCCTATGCGAGATAAGATCATATCGATAGAGAATTTGATGGCAATCATTCTGACATATCTAGATTCTCTGTACGATGAGTAGATCAAAAGTTATGCCCGAAAAACACGTTTTGACGCATTTTGCACGGTATACGGTAATGGATGCACTGTAGGTGCTGCAGTGAGACTCCCTATGCGAGATAAGATCATATCGATAGAGAATTTGATGGCGATCATTCTGGCATAGCTAGATTCTCTGTACGATGAGTAGATCAAAAGTTATGGCCGAAAAACACGTTTCGACGCATTTTGCACGGTATACGGTAATGGATGCACTGTAGGTGCTGCAGTGAGACTCCCTATGCGAGATAAGATCATATCGATAGAGAATTTGATGGCGATCATTCTGACATATCTAGATTCTCTGTACGATGAGTAGATCAAAAGTTATGCCCGAAAAACACGTTTTGACGCATTTTGCACGGTATACGGTAATGGATGCACTGTAGGTGCTGCAGTGAGACTCCCTATGCGAGTTAAGATCATATCGATAGAGAATTTGATGGCGATCATTCTGACATATCTAGATTCTCTGTACGATGAGTAGATCAAAAGTTATGCCCGAAAAACACGTTTTGACGCATTTTGCACCTATGTCGGTTCTGGATGCACTGTAGGTGCTGCAGTGAGACTCCCTATGCGAGATAAGATCACATCGATAGAGAATTTGATGGCAATCATTCTGACATATCTAGATTCTCTGTACGATGAGTAGATCAAAAGTTATGCCCGAAAAACACGTTTTGACGCATTTTGCACGGTATACGGTAATGGATGCACTGTAGGTGCTGCAGTGAGACTCCCTATGCGAGATAAGATCATATCGATAGAGAATTTGATGGCGATCATTCTGGCATAGCTAGATTCTCTGTACGATGAGTAGATCAAAAGTTATGGCCGAAAAACACGTTTCGACGCATTTTGCACGGTATACGGTAATGGATGCACTGTAGGTGCTGCAGTGAGACTCCCTATGCGAGATAAGATCATATCGATAGAGAATTTGATGGCGATCATTCTGACATATCTAGATTCTCTGTACGATGAGTAGATCAAAAGTTATGCCCGAAAAACACGTTTTGACGCATTTTGCACGGTATACGGTAATGGATGCACTGTAGGTGCTGCAGTGAGACTCCCTATGCGAGTTAAGATCATATCGATAGAGAATTTGATGGCGATCATTCTGACATATCTAGATTCTCTGTACGATGAGTAGATCAAAAGTTATGCCCGAAAAACACGTTTTGACGCATTTTGCACCTATGTCGGTTCTGGATGCACTGTAGGTGCTGCAGTGAGACTCCCTATGCGAGATAAGATCATATCGATAGAGAATTTGATGGCGATCATTCTGACATATCTAGATTCTCTGTACGATGAGTAGATCAAAAGTTATGCCCGAAAAACACGTTTTGACGCATTTTGCACGGTATACGGTAATGGATGCACTGTAGGTGCTGCAGTGAGACTCCCTATGCGAGATAAGATCATATCGATAGAGAATTTGATGGCAATCATTCTGACATATCTAGATTCTCTGTACGATGAGTAGATCAAAAGTTATGGCCGAAAAACACGTTTTGACGCATTTTGCACGGTATACGGTAATGGATGCACTGTAGGTGCTGCAGTGAGACTCCCTATGCGAGATAAGATCATATCGATAGAGAATTTGATGGCAATCATTCTGACATATCTAGATTCTCTGTACGATGAGTAGATCAAAAGTTATGCCCGAAAAACACGTTTTGACGCATTTTGCACGGTATACGGTAATGGATGCACTGTAGGTGCTGCAGTGAGACTCCCTATGCGAGATAAGATCATATCGATAGAGAATTTGATGGCGATCATTCTGGCATAGCTAGATTCTCTGTACGATGAGTAGATCAAAAGTTATGGCCGAAAAACACGTTTCGACGCATTTTGCACGGTATACGGTAATGGATGCACTGTAGGTGCTGCAGTGAGACTCCCTATGCGAGATAAGATCATATCGATAGAGAATTTGATGGCGATCATTCTGGCATAGCTAGATTCTCTGTACGATGAGTAGATCAAAAGTTATGCCCGAAAAACACGTTTTGACGCATTTTGCACCTATGTCGGTTCTGGATGCACTGTAGGTGCTGCAGTGAGACTCCCTATGCGAGATAAGATCACATCGATAGAGAATTTGATGGCAATCATTCTGACATATCTAGATTCTCTGTACGATGAGTAGATCAAAAGTTATGCCCGAAAAACACGTTTTGACGCATTTTGCACGGTATACGGTAATGGATGCACTGTAGGTGCTGCAGTGAGACTCCCTATGCGAGATAAGATCATATCGATAGAGAATTTGATGGCGATCATTCTGGCATAGCTAGATTCTCTGTACGATGAGTAGATCAAAAGTTATGGCCGAAAAACACGTTTCGACGCATTTTGCACGGTATACGGTAATGGATGCACTGTAGGTGCTGCAGTGAGACTCCCTATGCGAGATAAGATCATATCGATAGAGAATTTGATGGCGATCATTCTGACATATCTAGATTCTCTGTACGATGAGTAGATCAAAAGTTATGCCCGAAAAACACGTTTTGACGCATTTTGCACGGTATACGGTAATGGATGCACTGTAGGTGCTGCAGTGAGACTCCCTATGCGAGATAAGATCATATCGATAGAGAATTTGATGGCGATCATTCTGGCATAGCTAGATTCTCTGTACGATGAGTAGATCAAAAGTTATGGCCGAAAAACACGTTTCGACGCATTTTGCACGGTATACGGTAATGGATGCACTGTAGGTGCTGCAGTGAGACTCCCTATGCGAGATAAGATCATATCGATAGAGAATTTGATGGCGATCATTCTGACATATCTAGATTCTCTGTACGATGAGTAGATCAAAAGTTATGCCCGAAAAACACGTTTTGACGCATTTTGCACGGTATACGGTAATGGATGCACTGTAGGTGCTGCAGTGAGACTCCCTATGCGAGTTAAGATCATATCGATAGAGAATTTGATGGCGATCATTCTGACATATCTAGATTCTCTGTACGATGAGTAGATCAAAAGTTATGCCCGAAAAACACGTTTTGACGCATTTTGCACCTATGTCGGTTCTGGATGCACTGTAGGTGCTGCAGTGAGACTCCCTATGCGAGATAAGATCATATCGATAGAGAATTTGATGGCGATCATTCTGACATATCTAGATTCTCTGTACGATGAGTAGATCAAAAGTTATGCCCGAAAAACACGTTTTGACGCATTTTGCACGGTATACGGTAATGGATGCACTGTAGGTGCTGCAGTGAGACTCCCTATGCGAGATAAGATCATATCGATAGAGAATTTGATGGCAATCATTCTGACATATCTAGATTCTCTGTACGATGAGTAGATCAAAAGTTATGGCCGAAAAACACGTTTTGACGCATTTTGCACGGTATACGGTAATGGATGCACTGTAGGTGCTGCAGTGAGACTCCCTATGCGAGATAAGATCATATCGATAGAGAATTTGATGGCAATCATTCTGACATATCTAGATTCTCTGTACGATGAGTAGATCAAAAGTTATGCCCGAAAAACACGTTTTGACGCATTTTGCACGGTATACGGTAATGGATGCACTGTAGGTGCTGCAGTGAGACTCCCTATGCGAGATAAGATCATATCGATAGAGAATTTGATGGCGATCATTCTGGCATAGCTAGATTCTCTGTACGATGAGTAGATCAAAAGTTATGGCCGAAAAACACGTTTCGACGCATTTTGCACGGTATACGGTAATGGATGCACTGTAGGTGCTGCAGTGAGACTCCCTATGCGAGATAAGATCATATCGATAGAGAATTTGATGGCGATCATTCTGGCATAGCTAGATTCTCTGTACGATGAGTAGATCAAAAGTTATGCCCGAAAAACACGTTTTGACGCATTTTGCACCTATGTCGGTTCTGGATGCACTGTAGGTGCTGCAGTGAGACTCCCTATGCGAGATAAGATCACATCGATAGAGAATTTGATGGCAATCATTCTGACATATCTAGATTCTCTGTACGATGAGTAGATCAAAAGTTATGCCCGAAAAACACGTTTTGACGCATTTTGCACGGTATACGGTAATGGATGCACTGTAGGTGCTGCAGTGAGACTCCCTATGCGAGATAAGATCATATCGATAGAGAATTTGATGGCGATCATTCTGGCATAGCTAGATTCTCTGTACGATGAGTAGATCAAAAGTTATGGCCGAAAAACACGTTTCGACGCATTTTGCACGGTATACGGTAATGGATGCACTGTAGGTGCTGCAGTGAGACTCCCTATGCGAGATAAGATCATATCGATAGAGAATTTGATGGCGATCATTCTGACATATCTAGATTCTCTGTACGATGAGTAGATCAAAAGTTATGCCCGAAAAACACGTTTTGACGCATTTTGCACGGTATACGGTAATGGATGCACTGTAGGTGCTGCAGTGAGACTCCCTATGCGAGTTAAGATCATATCGATAGAGAATTTGATGGCGATCATTCTGACATATCTAGATTCTCTGTACGATGAGTAGATCAAAAGTTATGCCCGAAAAACACGTTTTGACGCATTTTGCACCTATGTCGGTTCTGGATGCACTGTAGGTGCTGCAGTGAGACTCCCTATGCGAGATAAGATCATATCGATAGAGAATTTGATGGCGATCATTCTGACATATCTAGATTCTCTGTACGATGAGTAGATCAAAAGTTATGCCCGAAAAACACGTTTTGACGCATTTTGCACGGTATACGGTAATGGATGCACTGTAGGTGCTGCAGTGAGACTCCCTATGCGAGATAAGATCATATCGATAGAGAATTTGATGGCAATCATTCTGACATATCTAGATTCTCTGTACGATGAGTAGATCAAAAGTTATGCCCGAAAAACACGTTTTGACGCATTTTGCACGGTATACGGTAATGGATGCACTGTAGGTGCTGCAGTGAGACTCCCTATGCGAGATAAGATCATATCGATAGAGAATTTGATGGCGATCATTCTGACATATCTAGATTCTCTGTACGATGAGTAGATCAAAAGTTATGCCCGAAAAACACGTTTTGACGCATTTTGCACGGTATACGGTAATGGATGCACTGTAGGTGCTGCAGTGAGACTCCCTATGCGAGTTAAGATCATATCGATAGAGAATTTGATGGCGATCATTCTGACATATCTAGATTCTCTGTACGATGAGTAGATCAAAAGTTATGCCCGAAAAACACGTTTTGACGCATTTTGCACGGTATACGGTAATGGATGCACTGTAGGTGCTGCAGTGAGACTCCCTATGCGAGATAAGATCATATCGATAGAGAATTTGATGGCAATCATTCTGACATATCTAGATTCTCTGTACGATGAGTAGATCAAAAGTTATGGCCGAAAAACACGTTTTGACGCATTTTGCACGGTATACGGTAATGGATGCACTGTAGGTGCTGCAGTGAGACTCCCTATGCGAGATAAGATCATATCGATAGAGAATTTGATGGCAATCATTCTGACATATCTAGATTCTCTGTACGATGAGTAGATCAAAAGTTATGCCCGAAAAACACGTTTTGACGCATTTTGCACGGTATACGGTAATGGATGCACTGTAGGTGCTGCAGTGAGACTCCCTATGCGAGATAAGATCATATCGATAGAGAATTTGATGGCGATCATTCTGGCATAGCTAGATTCTCTGTACGATGAGTAGATCAAAAGTTATGGCCGAAAAACACGTTTCGACGCATTTTGCACGGTATACGGTAATGGATGCACTGTAGGTGCTGCAGTGAGACTCCCTATGCGAGATAAGATCATATCGATAGAGAATTTGATGGCGATCATTCTGACATATCTAGATTCTCTGTACGATGAGTAGATCAAAAGTTATGCCCGAAAAACACGTTTTGACGCATTTTGCACGGTATACGGTAATGGATGCACTGTAGGTGCTGCAGTGAGACTCCCTATGCGAGTTAAGATCATATCGATAGAGAATTTGATGGCGATCATTCTGACATATCTAGATTCTCTGTACGATGAGTAGATCAAAAGTTATGCCCGAAAAACACGTTTTGACGCATTTTGCACCTATGTCGGTTCTGGATGCACTGTAGGTGCTGCAGTGAGACTCCCTATGCGAGATAAGATCACATCGATAGAGAATTTGATGGCAATCATTCTGACATATCTAGATTCTCTGTACGATGAGTAGATCAAAAGTTATGCCCGAAAAACACGTTTTGACGCATTTTGCACGGTATACGGTAATGGATGCACTGTAGGTGCTGCAGTGAGACTCCCTATGCGAGATAAGATCATATCGATAGAGAATTTGATGGCGATCATTCTGGCATAGCTAGATTCTCTGTACGATGAGTAGATCAAAAGTTATGGCCGAAAAACACGTTTCGACGCATTTTGCACGGTATACGGTAATGGATGCACTGTAGGTGCTGCAGTGAGACTCCCTATGCGAGATAAGATCATATCGATAGAGAATTTGATGGCGATCATTCTGACATATCTAGATTCTCTGTACGATGAGTAGATCAAAAGTTATGCCCGAAAAACACGTTTTGACGCATTTTGCACGGTATACGGTAATGGATGCACTGTAG
The DNA here is from genome assembly GCA_964036235.1 of Heterorhabditis bacteriophora. Taxonomy (NCBI): domain Eukaryota; kingdom Metazoa; phylum Nematoda; class Chromadorea; order Rhabditida; family Heterorhabditidae; genus Heterorhabditis; species Heterorhabditis bacteriophora. Next base: position 192,194 of record CAXIWP010000003.1, read on the forward strand.
GTGCTGCAGTGAGACTCCCTATGCGAGTTAAGATCATATCGATAGAGAATTTGATGGCGATCATTCTGACATATCTAGATTCTCTGTACGATGAGTAGATCAAAAGTTATGCCCGAAAAACACGTTTTGACGCATTTTGCACCTATGTCGGTTCTGGATGCACTGTAGGTGCTGCAGTGAGACTCCCTATGCGAGATAAGATCATATCGATAGAGAATTTGATGGCGATCATTCTGACATATCTAGATTCTCTGTACGATGAGTAGATCAAAAGTTATGCCCGAAAAACACGTTTTGACGCATTTTGCACGGTATACGGTAATGGATGCACTGTAGGTGCTGCAGTGAGACTCCCTATGCGAGATAAGATCATATCGATAGAGAATTTGATGGCAATCATTCTGACATATCTAGATTCTCTGTACGATGAGTAGATCAAAAGTTATGGCCGAAAAACACGTTTTGACGCATTTTGCACGGTATACGGTAATGGATGCACTGTAGGTGCTGCAGTGAGACTCCCTATGCGAGATAAGATCATATCGATAGAGAATTTGATGGCAATCATTCTGACATATCTAGATTCTCTGTACGATGAGTAGATCAAAAGTTATGCCCGAAAAACACGTTTTGACGCATTTTGCACGGTATACGGTAATGGATGCACTGTAGGTGCTGCAGTGAGACTCCCTATGCGAGATAAGATCATATCGATAGAGAATTTGATGGCGATCATTCTGGCATAGCTAGATTCTCTGTACGATGAGTAGATCAAAAGTTATGGCCGAAAAACACGTTTCGACGCATTTTGCACGGTATACGGTAATGGATGCACTGTAGGTGCTGCAGTGAGACTCCCTATGCGAGATAAGATCATATCGATAGAGAATTTGATGGCGATCATTCTGGCATAGCTAGATTCTCTGTACGATGAGTAGATCAAAAGTTATGCCCGAAAAACACGTTTTGACGCATTTTGCACCTATGTCGGTTCTGGATGCACTGTAGGTGCTGCAGTGAGACTCCCTATGCGAGATAAGATCATATCGATAGAGAATTTGATGGCGATCATTCTGACATATCTAGATTCTCTGTACGATGAGTAGATCAAAAGTTATGCCCGAAAAACACGTTTTGACGCATTTTGCACGGTATACGGTAATGGATGCACTGTAGGTGCTGCAGTGAGACTCCCTATGCGAGATAAGATCATATCGATAGAGAATTTGATGGCGATCATTCTGGCATAGCTAGATTCTCTGTACGATGAGTAGATCAAAAGTTATGCCCGAAAAACACGTTTTGACGCATTTTGCACCTATGTCGGTTCTGGATGCACTGTAGGTGCTGCAGTGAGACTCCCTATGCGAGATAAGATCATATCGATAGAGAATTTGATGGCGATCATTCTGACATATCTAGATTCTCTGTACGATGAGTAGATCAAAAGTTATGCCCGAAAAACACGTTTTGACGCATTTTGCACGGTATACGGTAATGGATGCACTGTAGGTGCTGCAGTGAGACTCCCTATGCGAGTTAAGATCATATCGATAGAGAATTTGATGGCGATCATTCTGACATATCTAGATTCTCTGTACGATGAGTAGATCAAAAGTTATGCCCGAAAAACACGTTTTGACGCATTTTGCACCTATGTCGGTTCTGGATGCACTGTAGGTGCTGCAGTGAGACTCCCTATGCGAGATAAGATCATATCGATAGAGAATTTGATGGCGATCATTCTGACATATCTAGATTCTCTGTACGATGAGTAGATCAAAAGTTATGCCCGAAAAACACGTTTTGACGCATTTTGCACGGTATACGGTAATGGATGCACTGTAGGTGCTGCAGTGAGACTCCCTATGCGAGATAAGATCATATCGATAGAGAATTTGATGGCAATCATTCTGACATATCTAGATTCTCTGTACGATGAGTAGATCAAAAGTTATGCCCGAAAAACACGTTTTGACGCATTTTGCACGGTATACGGTAATGGATGCACTGTAGGTGCTGCAGTGAGACTCCCTATGCGAGTTAAGATCATATCGATAGAGAATTTGATGGCGATCATTCTGACATATCTAGATTCTCTGTACGATGAGTAGATCAAAAGTTATGCCCGAAAAACACGTTTTGACGCATTTTGCACCTATGTCGGTTCTGGATGCACTGTAGGTGCTGCAGTGAGACTCCCTATGCGAGATAAGATCATATCGATAGAGAATTTGATGGCGATCATTCTGACATATCTAGATTCTCTGTACGATGAGTAGATCAAAAGTTATGCCCGAAAAACACGTTTTGACGCATTTTGCACCTATGTCGGTTCTGGATGCACTGTAGGTGCTGCAGTGAGACTCCCTATGCGAGATAAGATCATATCGATAGAGAATTTGATGGCGATCATTCTGACATATCTAGATTCTCTGTACGATGAGTAGATCAAAAGTTATGCCCGAAAAACACGTTTTGACGCATTTTGCACGGTATACGGTAATGGATGCACTGTAGGTGCTGCAGTGAGACTCCCTATGCGAGTTAAGATCATATCGATAGAGAATTTGATGGCGATCATTCTGACATATCTAGATTCTCTGTACGATGAGTAGATCAAAAGTTATGCCCGAAAAACACGTTTTGACGCATTTTGCACCTATGTCGGTTCTGGATGCACTGTAGGTGCTGCAGTGAGACTCCCTATGCGAGTTAAGATCATATCGATAGAGAATTTGATGGCGATCATTCTGACATATCTAGATTCTCTGTACGATGAGTAGATCAAAAGTTATGCCCGAAAAACACGTTTTGACGCATTTTGCACCTATGTCGGTTCTGGATGCACTGTAGGTGCTGCAGTGAGACTCCCTATGCGAGATAAGATCATATCGATAGAGAATTTGATGGCGATCATTCTGACATATCTAGATTCTCTGTACGATGAGTAGATCAAAAGTTATGCCCGAAAAACACGTTTTGACGCATTTTGCACGGTATACGGTAATGGATGCACTGTAGGTGCTGCAGTGAGACTCCCTATGCGAGTTAAGATCATATCGATAGAGAATTTGATGGCGATCATTCTGACATATCTAGATTCTCTGTACGATGAGTAGATCAAAAGTTATGCCCGAAAAACACGTTTTGACGCATTTTGCACCTATGTCGGTTCTGGATGCACTGTAGGTGCTGCAGTGAGACTCCCTATGCGAGATAAGATCATATCGATAGAGAATTTGATGGCGATCATTCTGACATATCTAGATTCTCTGTACGATGAGTAGATCAAAAGTTATGCCCGAAAAACACGTTTTGACGCATTTTGCACGGTATACGGTAATGGATGCACTGTAGGTGCTGCAGTGAGACTCCCTATGCGAGATAAGATCATATCGATAGAGAATTTGATGGCAATCATTCTGACATATCTAGATTCTCTGTACGATGAGTAGATCAAAAGTTATGCCCGAAAAACACGTTTTGACGCATTTTGCACGGTATACGGTAATGGATGCACTGTAGGTGCTGCAGTGAGACTCCCTATGCGAGTTAAGATCATATCGATAGAGAATTTGATGGCGATCATTCTGACATATCTAGATTCTCTGTACGATGAGTAGATCAAAAGTTATGCCCGAAAAACACGTTTTGACGCATTTTGCACCTATGTCGGTTCTGGATGCACTGTAGGTGCTGCAGTGAGACTCCCTATGCGAGATAAGATCATATCGATAGAGAATTTGATGGCGATCATTCTGGCATAGCTAGATTCTCTGTACGATGAGTAGATCAAAAGTTATGCCCGAAAAACACGTTTTGACGCATTTTGCACCTATGTCGGTTCTGGATGCACTGTAGGTGCTGCAGTGAGACTCCCTATGCGAGATAAGATCATATCGATAGAGAATTTGATGGCGATCATTCTGACATATCTAGATTCTCTGTACGATGAGTAGATCAAAAGTTATGCCCGAAAAACACGTTTTGACGCATTTTGCACGGTATACGGTAATGGATGCACTGTAGGTGCTGCAGTGAGACTCCCTATGCGAGATAAGATCATATCGATAGAGAATTTGATGGCGATCATTCTGGCATAGCTAGATTCTCTGTACGATGAGTAGATCAAAAGTTATGCCCGAAAAACACGTTTTGACGCATTTTGCACCTATGTCGGTTCTGGATGCACTGTAGGTGCTGCAGTGAGACTCCCTATGCGAGATAAGATCATATCGATAGAGAATTTGATGGCGATCATTCTGACATATCTAGATTCTCTGTACGATGAGTAGATCAAAAGTTATGCCCGAAAAACACGTTTTGACGCATTTTGCACGGTATACGGTAATGGATGCACTGTAGGTGCTGCAGTGAGACTCCCTATGCGAGATAAGATCATATCGATAGAGAATTTGATGGCGATCATTCTGACATATCTAGATTCTCTGTACGATGAGTAGATCAAAAGTTATGCCCGAAAAACACGTTTTGACGCATTTTGCACGGTATACGGTAATGGATGCACTGTAGGTGCTGCAGTGAGACTCCCTATGCGAGTTAAGATCATATCGATAGAGAATTTGATGGCGATCATTCTGACATATCTAGATTCTCTGTACGATGAGTAGATCAAAAGTTATGCCCGAAAAACACGTTTTGACGCATTTTGCACCTATGTCGGTTCTGGATGCACTGTAGGTGCTGCAGTGAGACTCCCTATGCGAGATAAGATCATATCGATAGAGAATTTGATGGCGATCATTCTGACATATCTAGATTCTCTGTACGATGAGTAGATCAAAAGTTATGCCCGAAAAACACGTTTTGACGCATTTTGCACGGTATACGGTAATGGATGCACTGTAGGTGCTGCAGTGAGACTCCCTATGCGAGTTAAGATCATATCGATAGAGAATTTGATGGCGATCATTCTGACATATCTAGATTCTCTGTACGATGAGTAGATCAAAAGTTATGCCCGAAAAACACGTTTTGACGCATTTTGCACCTATGTCGGTTCTGGATGCACTGTAGGTGCTGCAGTGAGACTCCCTATGCGAGTTAAGATCATATCGATAGAGAATTTGATGGCGATCATTCTGACATATCTAGATTCTCTGTACGATGAGTAGATCAAAAGTTATGCCCGAAAAACACGTTTTGACGCATTTTGCACCTATGTCGGTTCTGGATGCACTGTAGGTGCTGCAGTGAGACTCCCTATGCGAGATAAGATCATATCGATAGAGAATTTGATGGCGATCATTCTGACATATCTAGATTCTCTGTACGATGAGTAGATCAAAAGTTATGCCCGAAAAACACGTTTTGACGCATTTTGCACGGTATACGGTAATGGATGCACTGTAGGTGCTGCAGTGAGACTCCCTATGCGAGTTAAGATCATATCGATAGAGAATTTGATGGCGATCATTCTGACATATCTAGATTCTCTGTACGATGAGTAGATCAAAAGTTATGCCCGAAAAACACGTTTTGACGCATTTTGCACCTATGTCGGTTCTGGATGCACTGTAGGTGCTGCAGTGAGACTCCCTATGCGAGATAAGATCATATCGATAGAGAATTTGATGGCGATCATTCTGACATATCTAGATTCTCTGTACGATGAGTAGATCAAAAGTTATGCCCGAAAAACACGTTTTGACGCATTTTGCACGGTATACGGTAATGGATGCACTGTAGGTGCTGCAGTGAGACTCCCTATGCGAGATAAGATCATATCGATAGAGAATTTGATGGCAATCATTCTGACATATCTAGATTCTCTGTACGATGAGTAGATCAAAAGTTATGCCCGAAAAACACGTTTTGACGCATTTTGCACGGTATACGGTAATGGATGCACTGTAGGTGCTGCAGTGAGACTCCCTATGCGAGATAAGATCATATCGATAGAGAATTTGATGGCGATCATTCTGACATATCTAGATTCTCTGTACGATGAGTAGATCAAAAGTTATGCCCGAAAAACACGTTTTGACGCATTTTGCACGGTATACGGTAATGGATGCACTGTAGGTGCTGCAGTGAGACTCCCTATGCGAGATAAGATCATATCGATAGAGAATTTGATGGCGATCATTCTGGCATAGCTAGATTCTCTGTACGATGAGTAGATCAAAAGTTATGCCCGAAAAACACGTTTTGACGCATTTTGCACCTATGTCGGTTCTGGATGCACTGTAGGTGCTGCAGTGAGACTCCCTATGCGAGATAAGATCATATCGATAGAGAATTTGATGGCGATCATTCTGACATATCTAGATTCTCTGTACGATGAGTAGATCAAAAGTTATGCCCGAAAAACACGTTTTGACGCATTTTGCACGGTATACGGTAATGGATGCACTGTAGGTGCTGCAGTGAGACTCCCTATGCGAGATAAGATCATATCGATAGAGAATTTGATGGCGATCATTCTGACATATCTAGATTCTCTGTACGATGAGTAGATCAAAAGTTATGCCCGAAAAACACGTTTTGACGCATTTTGCACGGTATACGGTAATGGATGCACTGTAGGTGCTGCAGTGAGACTCCCTATGCGAGTTAAGATCATATCGATAGAGAATTTGATGGCGATCATTCTGACATATCTAGATTCTCTGTACGATGAGTAGATCAAAAGTTATGCCCGAAAAACACGTTTTGACGCATTTTGCACCTATGTCGGTTCTGGATGCACTGTAGGTGCTGCAGTGAGACTCCCTATGCGAGATAAGATCATATCGATAGAGAATTTGATGGCGATCATTCTGACATATCTAGATTCTCTGTACGATGAGTAGATCAAAAGTTATGCCCGAAAAACACGTTTTGACGCATTTTGCACGGTATACGGTAATGGATGCACTGTAGGTGCTGCAGTGAGACTCCCTATGCGAGATAAGATCATATCGATAGAGAATTTGATGGCGATCATTCTGACATATCTAGATTCTCTGTACGATGAGTAGATCAAAAGTTATGCCCGAAAAACACGTTTTGACGCATTTTGCACGGTATACGGTAATGGATGCACTGTAGGTGCTGCAGTGAGACTCCCTATGCGAGATAAGATCATATCGATAGAGAATTTGATGGCGATCATTCTGGCATAGCTAGATTCTCTGTACGATGAGTAGATCAAAAGTTATGCCCGAAAAACACGTTTTGACGCATTTTGCACCTATGTCGGTTCTGGATGCACTGTAGGTGCTGCAGTGAGACTCCCTATGCGAGATAAGATCATATCGATAGAGAATTTGATGGCGATCATTCTGACATATCTAGATTCTCTGTACGATGAGTAGATCAAAAGTTATGCCCGAAAAACACGTTTTGACGCATTTTGCACGGTATACGGTAATGGATGCACTGTAGGTGCTGCAGTGAGACTCCCTATGCGAGATAAGATCATATCGATAGAGAATTTGATGGCGATCATTCTGACATATCTAGATTCTCTGTACGATGAGTAGATCAAAAGTTATGCCCGAAAAACACGTTTTGACGCATTTTGCACGGTATACGGTAATGGATGCACTGTAGGTGCTGCAGTGAGACTCCCTATGCGAGTTAAGATCATATCGATAGAGAATTTGATGGCGATCATTCTGACATATCTAGATTCTCTGTACGATGAGTAGATCAAAAGTTATGCCCGAAAAACACGTTTTGACGCATTTTGCACCTATGTCGGTTCTGGATGCACTGTAGGTGCTGCAGTGAGACTCCCTATGCGAGATAAGATCATATCGATAGAGAATTTGATGGCGATCATTCTGACATATCTAGATTCTCTGTACGATGAGTAGATCAAAAGTTATGCCCGAAAAACACGTTTTGACGCATTTTGCACGGTATACGGTAATGGATGCACTGTAGGTGCTGCAGTGAGACTCCCTATGCGAGTTAAGATCATATCGATAGAGAATTTGATGGCGATCATTCTGACATATCTAGATTCTCTGTACGATGAGTAGATCAAAAGTTATGCCCGAAAAACACGTTTTGACGCATTTTGCACCTATGTCGGTTCTGGATGCACTGTAGGTGCTGCAGTGAGACTCCCTATGCGAGTTAAGATCATATCGATAGAGAATTTGATGGCGATCATTCTGACATATCTAGATTCTCTGTACGATGAGTAGATCAAAAGTTATGCCCGAAAAACACGTTTTGACGCATTTTGCACCTATGTCGGTTCTGGATGCACTGTAGGTGCTGCAGTGAGACTCCCTATGCGAGATAAGATCATATCGATAGAGAATTTGATGGCGATCATTCTGACATATCTAGATTCTCTGTACGATGAGTAGATCAAAAGTTATGCCCGAAAAACACGTTTTGACGCATTTTGCACGGTATACGGTAATGGATGCACTGTAGGTGCTGCAGTGAGACTCCCTATGCGAGTTAAGATCATATCGATAGAGAATTTGATGGCGATCATTCTGACATATCTAGATTCTCTGTACGATGAGTAGATCAAAAGTTATGCCCGAAAAACACGTTTTGACGCATTTTGCACCTATGTCGGTTCTGGATGCACTGTAGGTGCTGCAGTGAGACTCCCTATGCGAGATAAGATCATATCGATAGAGAATTTGATGGCGATCATTCTGACATATCTAGATTCTCTGTACGATGAGTAGATCAAAAGTTATGCCCGAAAAACACGTTTTGACGCATTTTGCACGGTATACGGTAATGGATGCACTGTAGGTGCTGCAGTGAGACTCCCTATGCGAGATAAGATCATATCGATAGAGAATTTGATGGCAATCATTCTGACATATCTAGATTCTCTGTACGATGAGTAGATCAAAAGTTATGCCCGAAAAACACGTTTTGACGCATTTTGCACGGTATACGGTAATGGATGCACTGTAGGTGCTGCAGTGAGACTCCCTATGCGAGATAAGATCATATCGATAGAGAATTTGATGGCGATCATTCTGGCATAGCTAGATTCTCTGTACGATGAGTAGATCAAAAGTTATGGCCGAAAAACACGTTTCGACGCATTTTGCACGGTATACGGTAATGGATGCACTGTAGGTGCTGCAGTGAGACTCCCTATGCGAGATAAGATCATATCGATAGAGAATTTGATGGCGATCATTCTGGCATAGCTAGATTCTCTGTACGATGAGTAGATCAAAAGTTATGCCCGAAAAACACGTTTTGACGCATTTTGCACCTATGTCGGTTCTGGATGCACTGTAGGTGCTGCAGTGAGACTCCCTATGCGAGATAAGATCATATCGATAGAGAATTTGATGGCGATCATTCTGACATATCTAGATTCTCTGTACGATGAGTAGATCAAAAGTTATGCCCGAAAAACACGTTTTGACGCATTTTGCACGGTATACGGTAATGGATGCACTGTAGGTGCTGCAGTGAGACTCCCTATGCGAGATAAGATCATATCGATAGAGAATTTGATGGCGATCATTCTGGCATAGCTAGATTCTCTGTACGATGAGTAGATCAAAAGTTATGCCCGAAAAACACGTTTTGACGCATTTTGCACCTATGTCGGTTCTGGATGCACTGTAGGTGCTGCAGTGAGACTCCCTATGCGAGATAAGATCATATCGATAGAGAATTTGATGGCGATCATTCTGACATATCTAGATTCTCTGTACGATGAGTAGATCAAAAGTTATGCCCGAAAAACACGTTTTGACGCATTTTGCACGGTATACGGTAATGGATGCACTGTAGGTGCTGCAGTGAGACTCCCTATGCGAGATAAGATCATATCGATAGAGAATTTGATGGCGATCATTCTGACATATCTAGATTCTCTGTACGATGAGTAGATCAAAAGTTATGCCCGAAAAACACGTTTTGACGCATTTTGCACGGTATACGGTAATGGATGCACTGTAGGTGCTGCAGTGAGACTCCCTATGCGAGTTAAGATCATATCGATAGAGAATTTGATGGCGATCATTCTGACATATCTAGATTCTCTGTACGATGAGTAGATCAAAAGTTATGCCCGAAAAACACGTTTTGACGCATTTTGCACCTATGTCGGTTCTGGATGCACTGTAGGTGCTGCAGTGAGACTCCCTATGCGAGATAAGATCATATCGATAGAGAATTTGATGGCGATCATTCTGACATATCTAGATTCTCTGTACGATGAGTAGATCAAAAGTTATGCCCGAAAAACACGTTTTGACGCATTTTGCACGGTATACGGTAATGGATGCACTGTAGGTGCTGCAGTGAGACTCCCTATGCGAGATAAGATCATATCGATAGAGAATTTGATGGCGATCATTCTGGCATAGCTAGATTCTCTGTACGATGAGTAGATCAAAAGTTATGGCCGAAAAACACGTTTCGACGCATTTTGCACGGTATACGGTAATGGATGCACTGTAGGTGCTGCAGTGAGACTCCCTATGCG